>VZRX01007307.1:183206-204977 GCA_013398075.1 Notiomystis cincta | reverse complement strand
GGCGGCGCGCCCGCCGTGAGGGGCCTCAGCCGGGCCGCGGGCCCCGCGCACCCATCACGAACGTGTCGGAGCGGCCGGCAACGCTCCAGGACACTGCACTGGCAAATTCCATGCCTTGTGAGGAGGCTTTTGCTCCCTCTTTTGCTCCCTCTTTTGCTCCCTTTTGCAGGGTGGAGGGAAGTGAGAAAGGCTGGATGGTCCCAGTCAACCTTCAGGGCTTAGCACCCACGTGTGAACTGATTTATCTATGCCAGCCATGCTTAGCTAAGAAAGAAGGTCCATCTGCTGCTCTTCAGGCACATTTCCTCCATTACAGAATCTGAGAATTTTTTAGGTTGGAAAAGACCTCTAAGATCTATAGTGGAACCATTAGCCTGACACGGCCAAGCCCAGCACTAAACCATGTTCCCAGATACCACATCTACACATCTTTTAAATACCTCCAGAGATGATGAATCCACCACTTTCTCAGGCAACTGTTCCAGTGCTTGACAACCCCTTCTATAAAGAAATGTTTCCTTATATCCGATGTAAATCTTGTCTGGCACAGCTTGAGGCTGTTTGCTCTTGCCTTACCACTTGTTACCCGGGAGAAGAGACCAGCCCCACCTCACCACAACCTCCTTTCAGGGAGTTGTAAAGAACAACAAGGTCCCCTCAGCCTCCTTTCCTCCAGGCTGAACAATCCCAGCTTCCTCAGACACTGCTCCTCAGATCCTTCAGACTCTTCACCAGCTCCATCGCCCTTCTTTGGCCACACTCCAGCACCTCAGTGTCTTTCCTGGGGTGGGTGGCCCAGAACTGAGCACAGCATTCCAAGTCCAGCCTTGACCAGTTCAATTAGCCTTAGAGCCAGCAGGATGTCCTTACCAAGGAAGAGCACCTTGCATAGCTATTATTGTTTCTCCAGGAGCTGTTGCTTTAAAGGCATTACCAGTCCCTTTCAAAGGGCAAATCATAACTGTGGCACCTTGGAAAGATTTGCTTCTAGCAGCTAAGTGCAGGAGCTGAGCTCACCCTAAGTATTGCAAGAATTATTTGGGGAATTTATGCTCTTGGGTCCTGGCTCCCGGTCACTAGCAGGGAAATGCTGGACTGCACAGAAGCAAAATTTACAAATCTCTGTCACCGTATGGGAACGTTGCGATACTCCCAATTTACACACACACTTTGGATGTGTAAATATTTCAGAGCTGCAGTTTAAGGGCACCAGTGATTTGCACAGCACTATATATCACTGCTTCCCAGGGAACACAGTGCTACTGAAAAGTAGCACTCAAGTCAGGGGTGGATTTAACATTAGCATCTCAGCACTACGCTACAAGTTTGATTGTTTATGTACATTATGTCAACTGATTTAAAATCTATATTTACACACACTGAGATGGCCTCCACTCATTAATAAATTAAGACACTTGTAAACCACTGGATCTGCAAGTTGGCTTTCTAATTTACTAGCATCTGAGTATCAGATTGCCCACCCTTCCTAGGCAAAAGCTGATGAGGAGCAAAACAAAATGCTGTAGTCCTGTAGTCCTGTAGTCTGTGGTTGTCCACATACCACTGGCATCCATGTTCCTCATACTACACCCTTCTGCAGGCTAAATTTTTCTCTTCTTTCCCGAGGGTTGTTAGCCCTGGATCTTCTGCCAACACTGAACTCAGCCATTTAAATGAGTTTAATGACAAAGGTTAGTTTTTCCAAGAGGAAGCTGGAAACCTACAGCAGTAAGTTCTTGGGGGCTAAGAACCATGCAGTGAGCGAGTTGCCATCGCAGCTGCTCATGAGGGCCCCTTCTGCCAGCAGCTCTCCAAGCTCATAACTCCCTTCCTCCCCTGAGCACGAATGATGAAATATTAGAGGCTCTGATCTCTGCCTCATTAAATAGAGAATATTCTCACTCTGTCTTGACCTGCGCTAGGGCCAGTTTAAGGAGCAATCTGTCATGAGATCATTAATACAAAGACTTGCTCAGAGGGCAAGGATGTTCATCCAAAATTAAATTCTTAACCTTTTTGGGAAGGACTTCGGAAAGGATATTTTACCTTTCCTAACTGAAGGAGTCAGTTATATATTTCTGCACTGCAGAGATGATGGAATCAAAGTCAAGAGGCCAGCATCACGCTGAGACTTTGCCTCCCCGATTCTTTCAGTGATGTCCAGCACTGTGTGAGCGGAAGCCCTGGAGATCAGGAAGTAGAGCAATGGTCAGGGAGCAAACCAAGGTCAGTTAAAAACTGAAATGAATACAGTTCAAATAGGCCAAAGACACAGGCCCTGCAACAGCAGCTTGGCAAGGGATAATATGAAGACACTGGCAATGCCTGTACATAGAGAGATGCTGTAAAAACATGAATGAGTCTTAGCTGTCCTTTCAAGACACGGATCCAATTGTCAGATGCAGTGCTTGCAAGTCACATGAGTTACAAAAGTGGCTCTGGCTCTACTTGCATTGTTGCTCATAAACATTCTAGGAGAAGGTCTGTCCTTTAATATACGAATTTATCATATTTGATATCTAAGTGGTTCCTTGGCCTCCTTCCTGCCCCTCTCTTCATTTTTTTTCCTACAAAATGTTTTAATGACCAGAGGTACCCACAGATGGGAGCAAGTTATAAGGATGGAGGCAGATGTAGAGAGAGAGATAGAAAACCTTCAGTACAAACATTTTCTCCTAATAGTATACAATCTACACAGACTGCTGCAGAAATGGGATGAATAATAGAATCACAGAATTTTCTCATCCTCTGTCACTGTCAAATCCTATTAAACTCACTCCAGGTAAAAGGTACACTATTGACACTGCTAAAACTGTACTACACACTGGGGTTACCATAAGCAAATGAAAGAAGATGGGTGTGAGAGAGAATAAAGAGAAATCACAAATCATCATCTTCCCAGCGAAGCATCAAGAATATACGTATTGGGGGTGAAGTGCTATTCCTGAGGACATATAAATGCTATATCAGGTTAGGACTGGAGCTTGATATTAACCCTCTCGTCACTGTTTTATTTTTCTGTGAATATCATCTCTGCTGCTTCTTTTGAGGCTAATGTGCTTTTATACCAAAGAAGATACAGACAACTGGATTAGTATGGGATTTAGGGAGCAGACTGTGTACCGGGTGATGTGACAGCGAACAAGTAAATTTAATATGGCAGCTTGATCCATTATGTATTTTATTCCAAGAAAAGTTGACATGGGCACATGAAACCTGGACTGGATCTGGCATCACAGTGGACTAGGATCCAGAAGTGTCAGTTCTGGGCCACATGATGATCGCATTTTAACAACCACTTTTGCTGCCACTAAGTACATTTTGCATGGCTTAAGCTTATAAATGCACATAATCCTCATTAAATATCATCCTGACCCTAAACTTTAAATAAAGATACATAATATTTAGCACCTTTTTGACATTTTTACTTGTGAAGTTTAAAGATCTTTAATCGATCGATACCGTTACACTCTTTTCCACAGAGACACTAAGCAGGGAGGCTAACACATGCAAGGTTGCCCAGTGAATCAAAAGGCTTAGGGACTACACACAGAGTTCACAACTTATTCAAAAACCCCTATGCAGCCTTTGCTCAGCTTCCTCCCAGGACTGAGACCTTATATACTTTTACCAATTGGGCTTCACATTTGCACACATGACCAGAATCCGAGTTCTGATAGTTTTGGAGAGGTATGAAAGTAGTTCATGTCCTGCCAAAGACACAGTATGGTGACTACTGCTCTTCCTCAAGCAATTACTGGATTAATTAAAGACATGCAGAGATAACTTTCTACAAGTACTCTGAAATATCTCTCTCTTCTCTCATGCATCTTATACAGGTTTAACTTCGTACATCTATACAGAGGAATACATGGCACAGTAAATATTTATCAGCTGAGAACACTGGTTATACCAAGGCCTGGCCCAAGCTTGGCACCACAGAACAAACTTGCTCACTAGAAATAAGCAATTTCTAAGAAATGTAAAGTCTCTGTTGTGTTTCATTAATTAAAAAAAAATAATTATAATATGAAGAGGGCATACTGAATTCGATGCCAAGTTGTCCTTTGCATATCACTGACCTGATCCTTCCCAGATCTTTATCAGTTCTGAGAGGGACACAGCATGCAACTATTCCAAGAATCAAGGAGAAGCCTTTACAGAAACAGGTTTTGTAATCATTCGCAATTCATTTAGCATACGGAGCAACATTCTGGGTGTCGTGTCTCCCAGCTGGTGGCCAGACGCTGCAGTGCATGCGACCAACTGGCCACAGTCGTTCAGCCTGGCAATCCAGGCTTCTGTGTGTGCATGGCCAGCGTGTTTCCATGGCTGAGGCTCAAAGCACCATGTCCAAGTCCTGCAAGCAGACTCTAAGCCAGCTGAACCACAGAGGAAATTATCCTCTGGCCAAACTGGGCAGAGGGATGCCAAAGTTTGGGAAAGAACACCAGACAGCCAAGAGGATCTTAGCATTGAGAGTCATCTTTCCCTAATGGTCTTAGGTCGGAGATAGATGGAAGGAGGAACAGATGGCTTTCGCATTCAGAGCCCAGCCCAAGGATTCAAGGGGATGTGAAGTAGTTTTTCTGTAGCTTCTCTAATTTTGCACACCTTTATGAAGCAATACATCAGAGGTCCCAGGGCTGGCTCCACTTAGGCTGGAGCTCCTGCTACACAGGGGAATGAGAGCTCACCTCCCGGAGCAACATAGCTGGCTTGGTACTGGGATAGACCCAAACTGATGTGCCCAGAGCCCCGGTGAAAAACAACCTTTGTTTAAGGGTAGCTTAGAGATTTCTTCAGTGCTTTATCCAAATGCTTCTCAGTGCCACTTTTTCTTCTGTAACAAGAGGGAGGGTCCTGATCTGCTCTCAGCCATTGCTTTAAGAGCCAGGAAAGAGCTAGGTAAATACCACTTTGGCTAGGATGAACTGTCTGTGGATGCTGGGGAAGAAGACAGTGGTTTTTCACATGCATTCAGCCTGGAGAGCTCCACAGGTAGAAGTGTCTCCTCAGTGATGAGCACTAAGGCCCATGCAGCCTGGAGGGTGGGTTGCACTTAATTGCTTTGCCCGTTTGCAATTGTATGGTTAATTTTCAGCTAATTTCTGCCCTGAGTATGACTTTAGCTATCACTGCCATAGCATTACAGCTAAAGACCCGATTGCATTTCCAGATAGGCTTGTCACTTAGAAAACACTAATGCCCCACTTTTGCAAGGCAATTATGAAGCGTTACTCTGATTTTATAACATACCAAATGTCTGTGTGGCTACAGACTGATAACATAGAACCAGCAGCAGCATTGATTTAGTGCTGCTGGCAGTCTGACTTCTGGAATACTACAGGCCACCAGTGGCCATAATACAGGAATAATTAATAATAAGGCTTAATCTTGCCCTCTAATGAACAGAGAAAAACCTCTCTCTCACCCTTGCCCATCCTCCTCTCCATGAATACTAAAAGGAAGCAAAACTGTGATTTAGCAGGCACATCTTAAGGACCAGGGGTCTGAGCACAGAGGAGCAGGCTGTTGTACACTGTGCAGATTGTTGCAGGTACGGACACCCTTCACTGGCTGTGAGAAACAAGCTTCCTGGGAGCCTTTGAGGGAGCAGTGAAAAGGAGTGATGTTTTATTTCTATTGTATAAAACATCTCTGAAATCAAGACACCTTTGTTTCTAAATAGTCTGTCTTTGTTTCCATGTACTGGCAGTTCAAGCAATCAGAAATCCTGAGTGTAGCCTCCCAAAGCCATGAAAATGAGTTTTTTAGATTTCTTGGTTTTGAACCATCAGGTGACATTTAGGGCTGTATTTTCAAGCATTTCATCAAGGTAGCATTATAGTAAAAAACCTTCAAGCCCTCCTCACTTCCCCCAAAAAGCAATGAAAGGAAAATTTGTCTTCTCACATATCTAAGAGGCAGCTGAGCTCGAAATTAAATATGGAAGGACTAAGAATTGCTGTTGAAGTTGTGAGCGTCAACAGTGCAAAATTTCCAAAATCCCCATCCCAGTGTTGAGACTGTGGTAATGCTGTATTTGAAATGGAAAATGCTTTATTGTGCTGTACTTGAATTCTCCCATGCTGCTCTCCTCTCCTTGTTAAAGACATTCACGGGGGAAACCTCCGCATGTTCTTTGTGTGTGAGGGAACAAAGTGTCCTCTCCCCTGGAGGCAGAATACAGTGTTACTGAAGCTAAAAGGGCCCAAAGTGCCATATAATGCTAAAATAACAGGGAGTTTTACCTCTACTTATCTCTCATAATCCTGAGCTATTTTTCCTCCAGATGAAATGAAAGATATATCCCATCATCTCCACTGCACGCAAATATCGTAGCCTGTAAATCTACGCATTAGCAACTCGGGAGATTCCCTCCCCCAGGAGCAGATCAACTCAGGTGAACAATGACTAAGAATTTGGGGGGTTTCCCCCCCAGACCTCATTTTATGCCTGAAACATATGATACCTGCTAATAACATATGTAGCTGTGGGAGCCACATTAATTACTAAGGCAAATGAATCTCATGCCTCAGGAAGCAGAGTGCTTTCCATAGGGCTCAGGAAAGCAGTCCCCTGCCTGAAGCATTACCCTGAGACGTGAGGGGCCTACAACCTGCCTCTTTGTGGCTCTCACTCCACCTCTTGTCTATCAGGCAGCTCAATCCAAAACCCTTGGCAAGAAGCTATGCCAATAAATATATTTTCTATTGGCAGGATACTGCTCTCCTCTGAAATATCACATATTTGGCCATTAGGGAAGGCAGAGTCTGATCTTGTATGTCAAATCCTATGTTCCCATGAAAAATGAAGGAGCCACTTTGCTCTACTCTACTCTCCTCTTCTCCCAGCGAACCAGCCAAGGATTCTGTCACAAGTAAAACACAGTGCAGGGCTTGCTTTGCCCTGGCAACAGCTGTACCCAAAAGTAGCACAGAGGAGCGACTGGAAAGCAGAAAAGGGACAGGAAATACATGTGCCTACTTGCCAGCTGAAACTGCTGAGAATTTTAATTTTAGGCCTCTCATCAGCTCTGACACAAAAATTGTAGCATCAGTTAAGCTGTAATGAGTTAGTGGTGCATGTGACGTTTACAGATTGTAGATTAGGAGCAAAAGTGCAGGACTCCACAGTAGCCTCACTTAGCATAGATGAAGTGTTTGGACCCAAGACTTAAGTTCAGCAAGAGTTTCAACAAGAAACTGAAATGCTCTGGGAATAGTAGGATACAAAGCTTTTCTTCTGTATGTTAAGCTAGCTTTTACCAACCGCTACCATAGGTGACCAGAAGCTCTTAACATGTGCTTGCCTCATTTTAGGCAGGTATTAGGTGACCAAGGGATACTTGATTTCAGTACAGATACCAACCCCAAGCCCCAGCTATTTCAATCATTGATTTCCTCACTGTGCTGATAAATATAGGACTTCTGCAAAAAGATAGAAAAAAAAAGTGTGTGCAAGAAGAGGAAAGACTGGGTAAGCATACCTGATTCCAGATTTTGACCACTCTAGGGCCTAATTTTCCCCTCAAGATCAGTCAAATCCTAACCAGCTTCAACCCATCAACAGATGAGCCTGCAAACATTCTGAACGTAGACCAGATCTCCTGGATTATCCACACACAGACATCACTTAGTGTGCCAAAATGTTAGCCTCAGAATTGATGTGGGGTGTGCCCGAGCCAGCCTTGCTTGTAAGGGGCTTGCAAAATGAAAAGGGGCACCTGGACCTCCTTTTCTGGTGGGTTTTACTGCCCAGGAAGCCTGGGCTCCTGTTGCTGGGAGCTCCACTGCCAGCAGTAGCAGGAATGCCAATGGTAAGTGGGGAGCTGTGGGGATGCTGGGTGCTGCAGTTCAGGGTGTTTGTGAATCCACAGGCAGGGAGATAGATGCAAGGGGGAGAGGATTAGACTAGCTCACATTCATAAATGTTCTATATGCTCTGATACTCCATGAATCCTCCTTTCTTTCCCCGCTCCCTCTTCTTCTCCCTCAAATCTCAGCCTCTTCCCTCCTGCCTGGTTTCATCACAACTCCAGATTGCTTGAACAAGCTGCCTGATAAACCCACAGATGCCAACAGGAAGCAATGATGTTACAATAAGTGTCACAGGGAAAATGTCAACTGTATCATTATAATGAAGGTCATGTCTCCCTCACAGAGAGCTCAGGGCTCTGCACAATTCATGTGTTGTTATTAGTTAGATGTTGACATGTGTAACTTCTACCTTACAAGATTCACAGCACAGGGATGAGGTGAGGAAAAGCTGGCTCAGAACTACTCCAAGCTTCAGTCTCCATCATAGAAAGTGCATAAGGAAACAATTAACATGCATTAGACAGGTGTAAATTCACCATATACTCCAGTTCCAGCTCCCTGTGGCAGACAGGATACACACACAGGATACCAGGGCAAAAGCACAGCACATAAGCAGCCTCAGACAGCACCAAAGCAAAGCACAAAGTGGCACTAAGAGCAAGTCAGGCACAAAAGCAACCAGCCTGCATCCCAAAGTTGATACTAGTAAATGGCACTTGGATACTCCATGTAAAACAGCTCGCTGCCTCCCTAATGTAGGGAATCTCCTCCTTTTAAACCTAGCAATAAAAATGATAAAAAGGGGACTATAAAAAATAAAAGCTTTGAATTAATACTCTAATGAAGTTTTATTATTTTTCTAAAAAAGATTTTGTTCCATGATGAGAAAATATATACTCTCCTTGGCTCTGACTCTGTGCTAGGAAGTGGTTGTAGGAGTGGCGGGGGATGTTTGTGCATGCGTGTGTGCGCAAGATGAAGGAAGGCGCTGAATGCAGAAGGCAGAGGTCTTTCAGTTCTCCAGAAAGACACAATGTTCTTTCCCATCTTCTCTCAGTATCCAAACCTGTCAATATTCTGCTCAATAAGGGATGACATGTTGGCAAGGATTTTCATGTGCACACACAGAGGCACGTGTGCACACATCCCCTGCTGGAGCTGGTGGAAGAATATTAAAATCTAAGAGCTTTGACTAATACGAGGCATGACAAAGTGCTTTCAGGGATCCACAAGACTGCCCATCACTCTTTTGTCAAGGGAGATTGTTAGGGCATTGCTCACAGATCCCCCAGGACATCAAAACTACTCATGTACAGACAGAGAGGAGAAGAGGAGCGTGGTAGGAGAGTGATCATCTGAAGAACTGGAGATGTAGAGCTTTTGAGGGGCAATGGCTACAGTAGGACTGGTGTGTCAGCACACTTATGGGTGGCTGAGCACCATCTTACTCTTCCTGCAATCCAGAAAGCCAAGGGAGAGGTAAAGCAGTGGGATCAGCAGGTTGCAGCTAAATGATAATTGCACTTCCCTGTGAAGCTGGGTTGTAATTTATCCGCTCCCTCCCATTCCCACGGTGCCATAGTATATCCCCTCCCATCAATTCATTCCATATGCACTACCGTGAGGCAAAATTGCTGGTTGGACTGAGCCTGATACTTTTTTATGGCAGACTGTGTCCACTCAGTTGTTTGGGGAAATGCTGCCTCAGGACTGAAAGTACAGGTGATGTTGAAGCATCCATTTGTATTTTAATCTAGTTAGAACAGAAAGAAAATGCCATTTTATTTCTCCACCCACAGGGCCATATTCTTATGCCTCTAAGAATAAAACAGTCAATGTGGGCAATTAGCAAGCAATAGGTGAACACAGTGGAGATGCACTGAGAAGAAGCTGGGATGATTTGGCTTCAATCCTCCATTCCCTGATGGGTAAAGTGCAGGAAGACGAGAGCAAAGAAGAAAGGTTATTTACTTCTGATTCTGTTTTTCTATCCTAGGATGATCTACCTTCCCTGTCTTTGCTCAGTACTCTGGAAAAAAAACAGCTGAAACTCAGAGACAGCCCTTGCAACTCCCTCCCAGGCTATATCTGGAGCCCATCACAAGGGCAGATGCTACAAGTTCTCTGCAGAAAATACTTACAAAGAGATGTCACATCCTAGACCAAAAGAGACCGTACTTCAGAGGGAGACCTCCAGAACGCAGCCTGCTGAAGGAATCTCCACAAATGCTAAGTTTGGTTTCAAATATCCAGTTGTCACTGTCTTCCCCACCGTTCCACCACTCTGGCATATCTCCATAGTCCAAGCAGAGAACAAAAAATTATTCTGTCTTAAGATTTCCCAGATTAAAGTGAGTGAAGCATTCTCAAGAGATAAAGGAGAGTTGAGGCTTTCCCTCATCATGGGGAAAAAGGTGAAAAAGAGGAAGAAGTGGTTTGGGGGTTGGCCAGCAACCCCATTCAGCACAATGGATTTCTGAATACAAGCCAAAGAAGGGATTTGCTGGATAAGCATAACAAGCCTTCTCCCAGAGGAAGTCACCAAGGGGCTGAGCCCACTGTCATCAGAAACAACCGCCTGTAGGTCCTGCTGTTGCAGGCAAGTTAATCCCAGTGTTTCACAGATTTTTTCACTTGGCTCCTGATCTGCCAAGTAATCTGAAAAGGACTGCTCCCTGCATTTCTGTCTGTGCTTATTTATTCACTTATTTTAATTTGAAAGAGGATTTAGTGATTCGTGGAAGTCAGGGATCGATATCCCTGTCTTGAGCCAAGAACGGCTCTGAGCAAGAGCGGTCACGGGATTCTGGACTGATGGCACACCTCAGAAATGACCTCCCAGCAGGGTCTGGCTTCCCAGCCACCCTTTGGCCACTGCCCCTCCTACGCCACAGCCACCCCAGCACCTCCCTCAGCTGTTTCCTCTGCCTCCTGCTCTCAAGTCTTCCTTGAGTAGAGACTATAAAATACAAGCCAGAAGGTGAAACTATAGGTTTGGGATGATAAAATTAAGATGAGATCCACCAAATTCATTTTTATTTGCAATCATAAACCAAGCTTCACTTTACAAGACAGAGAAATTAAAAAGGAAAATGAGAAAGAGTTCAAGTGCGTCAGTTACAGGTTGTTAATAGAACCAAAGTATTTTATACTATTTATATTTTATGAAGCGCTATTGCTGTGTTTTGTACAACAGGACATCACAATAAATGATTTACCAACTTGTAAAGGATCCAGCAAACTGATCTCAGCTCATTCTTTAGAAGGCCAAAGATCCTGATCTCTGTGTTACAACACCATCTCCCCCAAATACTCTCATGCGCTTTAAAACTGAAAAAAATCCCAAACCCTTATCAGTCCTGACTTGGTTTTTAAAACTTTTCTACTGAATTTTTTCAATTGGCGTAAGATAGTGTTCTGACAGAAATGAAGTAATTTTTCAAAAAATGATAGAGAACATTTGAGAAGTCCATAAAAGAAATTACAACTTTCTAATGAAAAATAATTTTTTAACATCACACATATTTGATTTTCATATTTCTGACAGAAGAAATAATTATAAAAAGTAATTAGAAGTATTATTTCTTAAGCTTAGAAATATTTCATAGCCTTAGAGGTGTCTTTTAGAAGACCTCAGCTAATCCTGCTCCCTTCCAAACACCCCTGAGCTAGGATTTGCAGGACTGCTGATAGATCAAACTCACTGTAAGTGGTACAGAGAAGGCAAGCAGTTTTCTAAGCATGCAAAGCTGTCTCTGCTAACTTTCTCTCTGCTTTGGGTTTTATATTATACTAGGCAAGCACAACATTTCAGCTCTGTTGGCATGCCTGCATCAGACTATGATGGTATCAGGTGGCATGTGATGGAAAGTGGGGACCGGCATCTACTTTAGATGAAGCAGAAGTGATGCTTGTGAATCAGAGACAGGACTGTGGGGTGTCCCTACAGTGCCCAGTGGATGAGGACAGTTAGCACCAGAAGATGAGTCTTCTCTCCCTGCTCTGCAGAAAGTGTGAGAGGAAGGAGGCATAGATACAGCTGATGACATCTCTGGCAAAGAAAGGGGCTGTGTAGGTGGCCTGGAAGGGGATGATGTGTCATTCTTGGAGGCACATCAGATAGTTTGACTCCTGTGTCCTACTACACTGATCCTTCACTCCAACCAAGCTTTGCCTGGATCAGTAAAGCAAAAATAGCAATGACCAGAAATGTTTTTTATGGTAACTTCTATCTTCTCGTGGTCTGGGAGCCATTAGCCTCTCAGTTTGTCTTAGACCTGCTTTCATGTACTCTTGAATGAGTCATGGCAAACAAGAGGAGCTCTGCTGGTGCAGTGGCATTCGTGAGCACAAAGGGCCTGCCCTCAGGAGTGACAGTCAGTCAGTTGTGCTGGGAGGGCAGTCAGAGGCTGCTTCCCAGCACTGTGCTCCTCTGCCCTGCCACAGCATCTCCAGATGCAGGAAAGAGCCATTTCCCGGACCAGCAGCTCTGACTATGAGCAGCTGCAAGACCAAGTCAGAAGCAAAACACATGAGGGTCCTGTTTAAGCTCTGTGAGAAAGCACCAGCACTATTCTGGCCAAAGAGGTGACCTTCAGAGCCCTACCAGGAGCTGGACTCGCTCCCACCCACAATGGTCTCTGTTCTTTTTAAGTGCAGTTATAGACTGGTGCAGTTGCATCATTGCAGAGCTCTGCATGGATCCTTGTTTTAGCATCAGATGGATCTGGCATTAGCACAAGACTTCAGCAGTGCTGGGAAATGAAGGTTCTGCTGGGATACACCTTGTTTGGGACTGACTCTGCAGACTTCTGCTCCTACCCCACGATACTTCAGCCTTGCTCACAGAAACAGGCCTGTATTCAGCTAAAATAAGAATAGCTACATGCCCCGAGCACCAGTTTAGTAAAGCAGCTCAGTCAAGGCCAAGGGGTATTGAAATCCCAGGGACCAAATGCTTCCTGTCAGAAGGCCTGGAGGCGACCGTCACTTTAGACAGGGGCGTCAAAAAACCACTGTGTCGTGAGGTCTGAAGGGAGGAGTGGAAGCTGGAGAGGGATATTGAAGGGAAGCCGAAGAGGCAGCAAGCAAAGCACAAGGGCTGGGATTTGAGGAGACACATTTACCACTGGCTGAACTTGTTACTGTTTCAGTGCAGTTAGCTCCTGTCTGTCACTCTCAATAAAAGTGTTATTGATTAGCATGTGACTTTATTGTAGGGAGCTGGCCAGGAGCCAAGGTGGAAGGACTCCAGAGGGAAAAGAGGACGACTGAGCTGGCAGGGAGGGGAGGGGGTGGGGGGGACGGAGGAGGAGGAAAAAGGAAGCTTGGAAACATAAAATCTTGAAAAGAGTAATTAATTCTGATCGTTACAGCAATCTATCTGGATTTTCAAGAATATTATAAATCAGTTGCCTGTACCCTTCCTATTAGCATTCACACTGGGGAGGGATCCTGGGGAGAATTGATCAGCTGAGAATGCCAGTGCCCTGGGGAAGGACTCCAGCTCAGAGAAAGGAGGATTGTTTTGGCTGCTCATTTCAGACCAATCCTATGCCCAGGTCCATGGAAAACCAAGGAGGCTGGAGGCATGGCCCTTCAGGAGAGATGCATGGTCCCTTAGCCCACCTCCACTGCTGTTCCCTTGAGGATATGCCAAAGGAAAGGGCAGATGGCCTGCAAATCTTTCTGAAAGTGAGAAACTGTTACTGTCTCTTGCAGCTTAACTGGAAAAGGAAAAAAAAATAGAAAAAGGCAATCCCTACAGGAAAAAAAAAATACAGTGTAGCAATTGAAGGGCAGAAAATGTATACTTTCTACATTAAATTAGAAATAAGCTTTCTTTTAAAAAAATCAACATTTTCTCTGAAATGTTTCATTCTAATTGCTTTCTTTGGGAAAATTTTCTTTAAAACCTGCTTCATTAACCACAGAATCCCATTTTTTCATGAAAAAATCTAACTTTTTTTCCCCTCCACTTGCAAACTACTTCCTCTCTTCTGATGCCTTTGCAAAGTCATCTGGAGCTCCTAGGAAGAACATAAATGTGGAATAGGAATAGTAGAGAAAGATTATTCATTTAACTATATGACAAAAGATAGTCCATCATTATCAAATAAGTCTTGGTCTACCATTTAGAATGAGAAGAAATAAAATTTTGATTAGATAACTGATGGATTTCCTATTTATGTATCTCAAAGACTTGCTCCCAAGTTCCCACCTTAAGGCTGGCCCAACTTCCAGCAGGCTGTGCACTGCCTCCTTGGAGGCTCACAGGATGCAGCAGCTGTGAAGTTCTGATGGGAACCACTGGAGCTTAGTTCAGGGACCTCAGCACAGGATAGCAGATAGTGTTGAAGGCTGGAGCCAGGGATGCTGACAGGGCTGCAGGACCAGACTTGTCCAGTGTATATTCAGAATTTGAAAGCATGCTTGGTTGGCTCATCTGCTTTCCAGAGAATAAAAATAAGCATGCTCCTGATGTTTATGAGACATGTCCTGGCAGTGCAAATCCAGATACCAACAGGGACTTAATAAGACACAAAGGTTTCAAAAAACAACCACCATTAAAACACAACTCTTCACTTTCCCCCTTTTCAAGACTCAACACTTGTATTTGAAGGTCTGTTGTTGCCACACACTAATTTCATGGCTATCAACACCCTGGCCTTCTCTTTCTCTCCATTTCCTCACCTTTTTGATGGAAAACTCTTCTGACACCCCTCTTTCCAAAAAGACACAAGTTTTCTATACTAGCTGTCCAGCCACTGTCACAGGATATCAATGTCCCAGCAGGCTGGTTCAGTGACCAGTGTGTGGTGCCAGTGGTTCTGCAGGGCTGTGACAATGGCACTGGTAGCTGAGCTCCTACCATGAAGATGTAGCTTGCCCCCTGCACTGAAACAGCATTGGCTGTGTTCTCTGGTCACACGTGGCAACTTTCAGGCAGAGTTAAGAGAGCATTAACTCTGCCACAAAAGTGACACAATCGTTGGAAGCTTCGATCCTCAAGCTACATGGAACATGGAACCACACGGAACCAAGCCACACGGAACCTGGCTGTCACATCTGTCCCTTCCCTCCTCCCAACACACCTTCCCATGTGACCTTTGCCACCTCCCTCCCTCCCTCCAGACTGGCAGCAATGAAGTGACTCCATTAAAGCATGGGCCCAGATGGCTTTCTCCTTTCTCTGAGTCCATCTGTGGCCACACTCTGCCAAGCAGGACATTTCCCTGCGGCTCCCTTCACTTGCCTAAACATAGAGTTTTGGTGCCATTTGGGATGCCTTGGGGTGCACAAGACATCTGCACAGAAATGGCAGATATGACCCAGGACTACAGGAGACCTGTGCCCATCTGCACCAGTGGCAGGAAGCCAGGCAGGACACCAGAAAGCTTTTAAAGCAAGAGACTCAAGCACCTAACGCTGCTTCCAACAAGCAAGCTGAGCTTTTGGTGTAGGGTGGTTATTAGATGTTATTGGGAGCAGGGACAAAGGAATCCTTCTTTCTGTTGATACCTGCTTGACCTTGCCTTCCTATCAACAGGTTCAGGAGAGAGTTTCTGGAATATTTTTCCAGCAAAGAGCAGGTAAAGATCTGACACTGTGCACTAAAAATGAAAGGCAAGACACAGTTGTTTAAGGAGGGGAAGGAGTCTACAGATTCCCCCATATGTTCTCCTCCTCCATTTCTTTGCACTATCTGGGCATGATTACGAGGAAAGGGTAGTGGAGAGAAGGGAAGAATTTTTTTTGAGAAGTCCCAAATGATAATATTAATAACTTGCTTGAATGCCTTTTTCTTCATCTCATTTTTTCCACAGTACTTCTCTCTCCAATACCTGCTTTTTATATCTATTTTTTTATTTCTATTCCCTATTTCCCCCACTGCTGCCAGCTCTTAGCTTAATTTACTAGTTTTGATTGCATGTTATTTACTTAACACCTGTTGATTTGTCCCCTCAGGACTTCTCTGTTTTAAGCAAAGAGAATGCATATGATTTTAAGTGGACATAATTTTATAGAAGAAAGGAAACAATCACTGTAACTTCCTTCTCATTAGGAAAAAACCAAAAGATGTTTCAGCAATTGGTCACAGCTGAGCTGATCCCAAAATGGTGACCACAGAAAGGGTCAGGGTAGGAATGACAGGAAGTCACAACATATGGAAAGCATCATCTTACCTGTTGTAGGTCTACTCAACTTTCAGTACCTTTTAAAATGTTCATGACTTGACAAACAAAACTCAGCTTTTCTGTATGAGGTACCCTCCTTGTCCTCCTCTCAGCAGAGCCTTGAAGCATACAGGGTTGTGGTTTGGAAACAAAATGGGCTTTGGAAAGTAGGGGGCCAACAGACTTGCTCAGCTTGTTATGAACACATATCAGCCTATAGCATGCATAAAGAAAGCTCGCTTCTAGTATAGTTGGGGTTTGGGTTGGGGTTTTTTTGTACAGACAAAAGAAAATCTGCCAAGCAATTGGATTTCTCTTTTTTTTAACTATAAAGGTAAAACATCACAGGAAGTAAAAGCCTTCCAAACACAGCAGCTTTTCCCTGTCCCTCTCTCTCCTTGCTCACTGTCTCTGGGAGGGCCTGAGCTGTTCACAAAATGGCAGGCTGACTCCGTGCTGTGCCTGGACCAGTCTTAAGTGCCAATATCCTTTTCAGGCTATCAGTTTATGATGCCATCTGATGTAGTAGGTCATTAGTCATTTAAATCACATGGTATTTGCACTGCCCCCTTACTGGATGACCGATGTTTTAAACAAAAGAGAAAATGTCAAGTCATTTCATTATATTGTGGGTGGTTTTTCTAATGAGCAAGCATTTTGGCCAGAGATACATATTAGCTTTTAGGACTCATTTTCACAGGCAGTCAACCACTTTTCCATACTTATCAACAGGAAAAGAGAGGACATTTCCCCCATTTATAACAAAATACAGTGTATAAACAGAACTTAGTAGCACTGTTTATTTTTTTTTTTTATTTTTTTTTTGTAGACCAGCTTTTCCAGTTGTGTAGAAACAAGAACTGCAGAGGCACTAAAAATGAATCAAGTTCAAAGACCAAGATGTATGTGCTTCTGACAGCACACTTTGATTCTCAGCACTGGGTCATCATAATCGACCCCTTGGTGTTCACTTGAAATCCTCTCTTTTTAATCCATGCTCTTTCCTTTCCCAAGATGCAGAATTTTACAGGTAGGATATTCAGGAGCACACAGTACTGGCTTATCTTTGACTTCACTGTCAGCACACACAGGCCAGTTGCAAATATTTTTAAAACCTTTCCCACTGTTCATCATCACCATATATCCTTTCCTGCTACTTGAGCTTCTCGTCACTCTAAATCCTTCCCTACCACCTTACAGGTTACTTTTCTGCAGAACTTTCTTAGTCAAACTCAACTTATGATTTAATTCACACCAAAAGAAACTGTTACAAAAAGACAGTCATGAAGCAGCTATGCGGGATACAAGGAAGTACTTATGTTTCTGAAAGCACATGGAAAATGGTTCTTAGTTCTCAGCTGACAAGAACTGCTTGAAATACCAACACATGCTCCATTCACCACTAGACCAGAAGATGCCCCACAGAGGAACAGTGGCTCACTGACAACAGGAAAAAGACAAGAAAAATTGCTCTGAGAGAGGGAAAGGAGGAGCTGCATGGAATAAAGTGTCCTCTGCCACCCTGTAGATGGAGTGTTCAGAGCAGAACCAAGGCCTGCAGTGAGCAGACAGCCATGCACACTCTGACTGTCCACAAGGTGAAATGATATTGAAGAGGCATTTCCATTGTGAAGACTTTCTGAAAGGTTTGCTGAATCTGATGGGAAGAACATTTTTCAAAAAGATCCAGACAACAAACTGTGCTTTCCACAATAAAAATACCCATTAAGCTCCATTATGGTTATTTTTATTGAAGCTAGTCTAGACATTCAAGTACAATTTTTATTCATCTCCAGATAAATAGAGATCTAGATAAAGATGGAGCCATTGCCGCTGTGTAGGGTCAGACTACATAACAGCCCAGTCATTATCCTATCTCTGACAGCAACCAGAACACAATAAGCATTCAAACTTCCCTCATTCCCAAATGCCCTGTGACTCATACTCTGTCTCACTGTGTTAAACAGTTCCTCAGAAATTTTTTTTTTCATTAATGCATTTAATATTTAGAAATAAAAAAAGGAGAAAATTTGGCTTATTCTTCTGTTGATGAAATTAATCTCACTTGAAAGCTTGTTTTATTCTAATTTCCAATCTGCCTGAGATCTTTCAAGTCTATCTAATCCTAAAATACCAAACACTTTAAGAATGTTTTTTAAATAGTTTTCAGAAATTGGAAACAGTCAGCAGTTTCTCCCAAGGCTAATACAAGCTTGAAGATGTCCTGGACTTTTAAACAAACGCAAATTATGAGGTTTAGGCTTCAAACAAGTCCTTCCAGCTAACTTTGAACCCTTTCAGGTTTGGAAATTATTGTCTCTAGCAGCTTTCTTGGCAGACAAAGAACTGAAACCAGGATCCCAGCCTGGCCTGCAGTATCTTGTCTCGTGCTGGTATAGTGTCTTGGTACAGTGTGAAGGTCATTTCTGAACCTGCCAGATCCATGAGATGGAAGCTTCTGGTTCTGGAAAGAGCTAGGAACTTTCCAGGCTACCTCAGCCTGGCTGTTTCTGGAGAAACTGGACGAGCTCATCTAGGATTGATGCTGAGGTTAAGAAATCTATCATGTTTTATTGTTCCTGCTGATGTATGACACACCATCCTTTATCTCTTTGTAATGCAGAGTGCCTGCATGTTGGCTCACATTATACTGTCAGCTTCACTTTTGCTCCCTCCTCCCCCAACTCCATTTGGTCTGTTCATGCTAAAAATAACATCAAGATTCATGACTATGAAAGGGATGGGCGCCAGAGAGAGGAAAACTTGCTGACTTAAAGACTCATGGCCATACCACCTTCTACTGCAAGCCTGGATCGCCTCTATTTGAGGAACTTCATTCCTGACTCTGAAAAGTAAGGGGGAAGTCCCAAACTTGAGGAGGTTGTCCATTAACTATATTAAAATCTTTTCAGCAATGCACCTCAAGGGACTGATTGACACCTTCAGGCATTCCAGGCTCCTGTCTTCTCTGTGGCGTGATCAAAAGCTGTTGAGAGGGGTTATTCAGGAAAGGACACCAAAGCCCAAAGTTCTGCACCTTCATTTTAAGGCTCTATGAGGTTTGCACCAGGCCTTGGACATCCCCCACATGCATGGTCCATCTCTGTTTGAAAGCCTGACTGACAGCTCTTCTTTTCCAGACGGTAAGCACCCGCTCAGAGGGAAGAAAGGAGCTTTAGCAAAAGTACGCACAAGGAATTTGTTCTGCTAATCAAGTAGCAGATGTCTGCTCTCTGAGCTTATAACGAAAGCTAGCCCCTTTGTGGTATTCAGGGGCTCCAGGCCACTGAAGATGTGCCTTCCCAGTAAGATTTCTAATGCTGCTCATCTCTAGACATTTAAGAGCCTGGGGTTTTTCTCTTCAGTTATTGTTCTTTTCTAAAATCAGAGGTCTTTTCTTTCTTAAAGCGCAGCTACGGTGTCATGATGTCCTAATTTGTATAATTGCTGTCTATCCTAAAGTTTCCCCTGCAGTTTCAATTACATGTCTCACTTCAATTAAACTCCTTAATTCTTGTCCCAAACTGGCATACAGCATGGCTAACAGTCACGGTTATCCTGCTCTACCCCAAAGCTGCCTGCACTGTCCTAGTGGGATGGCTGAATAGAAAGCAGTTTGAAGTCACCCTAGATAAAATGCATCTGAACAAATGTCAAACATTGATCCTGAGCTACTCTAACCTTCAATTTGCATCTGGAGGAACACAACTTGAACAAGAAAAACTTAAGGGCTCATGGTTTGAACGAGGGAGGTAAGAGAGCTCATCGGAAATGAAATACCCGGCTGGGTTTCATGGGTAAAGGAATGGAAGAGGTGAAAGGCTGGTTTGAGGGGGCTGAAGACCCTCTAGAAGGTGTCCAGGGGATAAAACCATGCACTTCAAGCACTGCAAGAGTGAGACAGAGGAGAGGGCTGGGGTAGGGTTTGCCACACAGGCAGTAGGGCCCGTTCCATAAAGCATCTTGTCGTGTAAACAAGATGTACCTTTGACATCCTCCCCTTCAGGGCACCAAGGCATGAAGCAGGCGATGTATTTCAAGCCAAACAGGTGATTTGTAGGTGCTAAGTGTTCATAAAGACAAGATTAAAGAGCTCTCTGATAGCAGGGCAGTAAATCATTCCCCACCTGCAGAGTTGAGTGCCGGGCACGGATGCTCCTCCGACCCTGATTAAATAAAGGATGGCTCAGCAAGATGGGGCTAAAGTTAGCTGACAGCTCATGAGTGAACTGGTGTCTTGCCTGCTGCTGTTGCAACTGATGGCTAATTTTCTCCCAAAGGAACCATTGCAAAGGCTGATAATTAAAACTGGTGGAAGGCAAACAGGCTCATGGGAAGACAGACCCGTCTGTCCACTATCCCCCAACCATGAGTGTCCCCTGACTGACAGACTGCATGGGTCAAAACTGCTCCTGGATGAATAAAATCCCAAGGCCTGGTGTTTTCACTTGCTCCAGTGAAAGAAAGCTAGAAATAAATATCTAAACAGCTTTATATCCAGCATGCAACAAACCCTGACAAGCTCCAGGTGTCCTACATAGAGTGCTGGAGGTCAAATATACACACACATAAATGGATATATATGCATATATATACACATCTCCAAAACACCCTTATGTTTTCACAGTATCCCAGGCTCTCCCCTGGGAATCATGCTTTCCCCTACCCAGTCAGATGTGTGTGAAAATAATTATCTGAATGTTACAACCTGGGAAGTGATGGCCCAGAGGAGGGAGCTTTTTCAGTCAAAGACTCAGAGTTTGATGGCAGAGCAGGTAACAGAACCCAGGCAGCATCAACTCCCAAGTTTCCTTCTTAACCAAGCACATGTTTAGACTAAAGAAGCAGGTTTTGTTTTAAATTACCTATTTGACTAGCCTAGATAGGACCCAAAAGAACTTAATGGAAGGGAAGCTTAATGGGACCTCATTAGATTGTTATAACATTTTTTCTGCACTGTGCTATTAGCTCTTTAAAATAGATTATTGGAAAGAACACACTTCACAGATTTAAATTACTTGTGACTTTTGCCTTACCTGAGTTATTTCTTTTACTTTTTATTCGTCTGGAGTTTTCAGGCGAGTTTGGTGAGATATTTCTTTTCCATTTCTAGATTTACAGATACGTGTAGGAAGCTGGCTCAGTTGGGTTGTTAGTGAATCTACTCAATCCTAATAAAAATAATAATTTTAATTGATGGATTCCAATTTTGGAATATTTTTCTGTAAATCTAAGCAATAGAAGTGGGGTTTTAAAGTTGTTTTTTAAAGGGGCAACATACTAACAACAAAATAGGTTTTTTGGGGGGTTTCCCTCATTTTGCCATTGTATTGAATTTAGAAATATTCAAAGATCATCCAAGTCTCAGAGTTAGTCTTGAGTTGTATTTACAATAGCAACATTCTCTAAACTTGGGTGTTGGCTCAGATTTGCCCCACTATAAGGAAGGAAAGACAGTGCAAGAAAGATCTGGAGCACTGGATAGTCATGATCAGGTGCTTTACCTCCAGCCAAGCTCTAAAACTGACCTTGTAGCTTTGTTACAAAAGCTTTGGCACTGAACTTTGGGCCAAGAATGGAAGTGGCTCCTCTTTGACATCAAGAGCGAGTATTGCCTTCATGTGTTCCAGGGATAGCTCAAAGGTACAATCAATAGAAAATTTAAAATAGGAGATAGGGAGATCTAAAAGCTGAGAAGTCCCATGTGGTTGCTTTTCCTGAAAGATGTCTGCTTGTTTTGACGCTCATCCAACTACTTAACTATCTGCACT
>VZRX01007307.1:160940-183181 GCA_013398075.1 Notiomystis cincta | reverse complement strand
AAAAAAAAAAAAAACACAATAAAGGCAGCTGCTGCTTCATAGTTCATGATATTCTACATTCAGCATCCTGTGTCCACTTTCATGAAGCAGAACAAAAGCACATGCAGAAGCATTAAGTGTATATTTTTTTGCACCAGCATCTCCTGCTTTTCACAGTACAATGAAATTAATTTCCCTATGGGAACAGTATTTTCATGTCTTGTAAACTTTTCAAGCCAGTTTTCTTCTACACTATTCCGTTCAAAATACTGCCTCACTTTGTGATGAGGGAAAATGGGTTCAGTTCCCTTTCCTTCTGTCTCTTGATCCATGTCCTGGTTTTGGCTGGGGGAGAGTTAATTTTCTTCACAGTGGAGGGTATGGAGCTGTGTTTTGAATTTGCACAGAGCAGAGTAGTGATAATATAGCGGTGTTTTTATAGTTGGTGGGTGGCCTTTAGAGACAAGGTCTTGTCTGCTTTTTGTCCTGCTGTGCTGGCACGGAGGCTAGGGGTGCCTGGGAAACTGTGAGGAGACACAACTGGGACAGGTGACCCAAACTGACCAGAGGGATATTCCATTCCCTGTGACATCATACTCAGTATATAAAGCTAGAGGAAGAAGGGGGAAGGGGAGGACATTTGGAGTGATGGTGTTCATCTTTCCAAGTAACTGTTACACATGATGGGGCCCTGCTCTCCGGGGGATGGCTGAACACCTGGCTGTCCATGGGAAGTGGTGAATTAATTCCTTGCTTTGCTTGTGTGGGCAGATTTTGCTTTCCCTGTTAAACTGTCTTTATCTCAACTCACAAGTTTTCCAACTTCTACCCTTCTGATTGTCTCCTCGATCCTGCTGGTGGGGCTGTGAGCAGCAACTGCCTGGGGCTTGGTTAATGGCTGGAGTTAAACCAATACCCTGAGACTCTGCTGTTACACTGTGGTGCACTCCAGAATGACTTGACATTTCACTAATTCTGGGATCTCATTGGTTGAACCCACTTTTTTACATATACAGGCACAAACAGTCACTCATATGCAGAGCTCTGGCAAGGAGCCTTGGCTGTTGATGGGAGTTACTGTACAGAAGAAAATTCCAGGACTCTTTCCATGCCCACCTCACGAAGGTGCTGGTTCATCCCACCAATCTTTCCATGCCCATCCCCTGCTTAAAACAAAAGGCCTGCATTAAGTTATGGACCATATTTTAGTATTAGACCATCAGCTGACTCCATTGCACCTCAGATGCAGAACTTGGTAGACACCACAATATGATATCAAGTCAATATTTGCCACATTCCAGTCTTTTTGTAAGAGGACTGCTCCTCCTTGCTCAGAGTCAGGATGAGCTAGGCTGTACCTGCTCTAGATTCCTGTCCCTCTCTAATTAACCGTTTGTTTTATTCTACCTAAACATGTAAAAAAAAAATTAATGCATAGACACAACACAGATATTTGCTCCCCAGTGCAAGTACTTGTGCTTTACCACATGCTGGTGGTTAGGCCTGAATCCTGAAAGAGATTTTGGGTCGTTTTGAACTATGGCTGCATTCACTGATCGAGAGCTGTCAGCTGTTCCTCATCCTGCTTTCGTATGGGTTAATTTAAACATACTAGCAAAGGACGAGGAAAGGCAGGGATGAAACCAGATGACACCAAAGGTACAAGGTGAAGGTCATTACAGTGAGATGCATGACCCATCCCTGGAAGTGCTCAAGGCCAGTTGGACTGGGCTTTGAGCAACCTGGTTTGGTGGAAAGTTCCTTGTCCGTGGCATGTCCATTTCTAGTTGAAGTGAGAANAGAGTTAATTTTCTTCACAGTGGAGGGTATGGAGCTGTGTTTTGAATTTGCACAGAGCAGAGTAGTGATAATATAGCGGTGTTTTTATAGTTGGTGGGTGGCCTTTAGAGACAAGGTCTTGNAGGTCCCTTCCAATCCAAACCATTTTATGGTTCCATGGGAAAACTCAGGCCATGAGTCCCTCAAGACAACTCCACCCAAAGGTACTCAAGGCATTATCAGACACCCATTGGACACCCACCCATGGGCTGTAGAAGCCAACGGGAACAATCTTGCGTGCAGTGGTTGAACAATGTGTCTTCAGGGAGCTATACAGATATCTTCTGAAAAATAGATTTTCTCCCTTATCTAGAGGAAGGACAGAATGCAGGGAGTAAACCACGAACCTGCAGCTGGGTTCAGCACTCTTCCATGCCAAACCCTTGGCTTCCCCACGTTTTGTCTGTGCAGCTGTGAGGAGAGCATTCCCCCTTTTCTATGAGGGCCAGGCAGATGAATGTCTCAGAGACTACAAAGGGCTTTTTGCTTGTGGTATTAGCAGGGACCACCTACACGTCTTGGACAGTTCCCTGGAAAGCCGTGACGTGGGCCAGAGCAGCACGCCTGCCTCCCTGTCCCTGTGCCTGTGGCTGCCATCCCCTGTGCCTGCCACCCTTGCCAGGTGCCACCGCCGAACGTGGCCAAGAACAACGATCCCCCAGCAGAGCTGCCCAGGCACTGCCAGTCCCTCGATCCCGCTCAGCTCCCCGCGTCTCTCGCGCTGATTTACGTATCTCCGCAATGTTATTTATCAGCTGCTCCATAATTAATCAGACGCAGAGCTTGGCAGCGCTAAATGAGCAGCCTGTCTCCAGTGCTCCCACTGCCACCAGCCCACTCCCCTCCCAGCTACCATGCTTTATCACACACCACAACACTGGAGCCTGCGTTCAGCCGCTCCTCATGACAGCAGCCAGGGGGGCTTTTCAAATGATCTCATCTCACCGGGAGAGCAGGCACTCATCCTGCCAGACTGGCAGGAAGGGAGGAATTAGCATACAGGTAAATGCCAGCTTCCTGCCGGTTATCCCACCAGCCACCTGGCTAAAGAGCTGCAGTTGCTCTGAGATTAAATATCGTGCTGTTCCTTGCTTCCTGACCTCTTCCTGCCCCTGCCACCCTAGCCTCTAATCTCTCTCCTTTCTGTCAGGTTGCTTTCTCTCATTTTCTCCCTTTGCATCTTGTCCCAACATCCTTTTGTGTTTCTCTTCTACACTTTCCAATGCTTTTTTCTCATGTTGCCTTCTTGCACTCACCCACTCTTACTGCTGCTCCCTTTCTCCCCAATTCCCCTCTCACATAAGCCCCAGATCAAGTACACTCTGCAAATAAAATTACACTGTGTTATTTACATGAGCAAAAACATGAAGGACTCCAGAAGTCCTTCAGCTCAAATCTATCAGATATAAAGACCACAGATCCTAACCCAATAATAACATTTTGGCTCTGCCTCAGATTAAAAAGCAAGGCTCAGGAGACATGGGTTATGTTCCTAGATAGGGTGTTTGTGGACTGACATGCTATTAGCAAGACATGCTGCACCTCAATTTACCTGTCATTAAAATACAGAGGCCAGAGATGCTAACTGACCCAAACTGATACAGTGTCCAGGCTTGTAAAAGTAATCACACACTCAGGGTTAAAGTGGAAGGCTTCAGAGAGAGTCTAGGAATTTAAAAATCTCTCTCCCTTTTTATGCAGTATGGAGGCTGGTATTGAACACCCACTTTTTTTTCTGAACCAACCTGTGGGAAACAAGGTGGGAACTATAACATTAGGAAAACTCGGCTTCATCACTTTGTAACTTTATTGCCGTTCTTTTCATGCTAAGATCCCCCTGTGGGAGATGTGCCTTTAAAAGGCTCCTGCAGGAGCGAGGTGTGATGCAGCTCAGACACAGCAAAGTCTTCAGAGAGAACCTGGGCATTGAACAAGGCCCTCCACAGACAGAGGCATCACCTCTGAGTGACAGCTGCACAGCATTATCTTGGTTTGTCACATCCTCTTTCCCTAAAAACATAGGAAACATGGATGTTTCCTAGATTTCAGCTGAGTTCTCAGGCTTCTTGACTCTCCTGATACTAATGTGCTGCCTAACTAGCATATAATGACCACTAACTCTTCTGAAATAAACCACCCTTTGTGACTGAGGTGAGCTCTTCAGACAAACAGGGCAAAGGAAGAGAAGGACAAGCTTTGTTCCAGTGCAAAATAACAACATAAAACTGGCAGTCTCTGCCCTATGACAGCCTTGCAAGAAGGCTGTAGAGGAAGAGACCTGAGCAAGGGACTCTAACCTAGGCATCACCAGTTCATACGAGTCCTCTCTGTTGGCCCATTGCACGTAAGTAAAACAGTCTGACATTAGTCAGGCTTACCCAGATATTGAGTAAAAAAGGTAATCAGAGGGATGATACAAATTCTGGTGGATCCACTTGCTCATGCTTTTCATGCTAGAAAGCATTGCTTTTATCCTGCACAAGGAATGGAGGTGGGAAGCAAGAAGTAAGAGGAAAAAAATTGAAATATTTAGTGCAAAATTTCATTTATTTATTAAAAGCAGATGGGGGTATAATAAGAAAAACAAGAAGAGAGATTAGAAGGAGAGGAAAGAGTAGTAGGCAAGCTGTAGAAAATTGAGATAATAGGAAATAAGGCAGATACAGAGAGATGTAGAAAGACGTAGAAAGCCCTGTTGAAAACCTTTGATTTTAGCCCTACTATGCAGATGCTCAGCAGACCTTTTTCTGCCAATGATGGGATGTTTCTGTTTCTCACAGATTTCTAGCTAACGGTCCCATATTTTTCCCTTTGGCTGAGGGCATGGAGTGTGTGTAAAATTGCACCTCCTTGGAGCTTTCTCTCTTTCTCTGTAGGACTTCTGCTTTCTCGGGGGAATCTTGGAAAGGGTGCAAAAACAGCAGTTCAAAAAGCATTAGAGAAATATATTTGGGCCTAAAAGTCTCAGGTGGAAGGAACATTATCCAAAAAGAGAACTAATTATTTGGTGGATTAAGGCCACTGGCTGGGTTTGCAGAGTTAGCAGATGGAGAAGAACGCAGTGGAGTCCTTTTTCAGGATGGATGGCATGGTGAGAACATCTGTTTGCTGCAAGCAGGAATATGTTCCTGGTCCACTTGGTCTCAAAAACAGAAGTGCAACCTCCTACTTGGATACAACTCACAGAAACCAAAACTGCATTAAGGGGCTTTTTTATGTTGTGAGATCAAAGGGTTGGGACTTGGCTTTGCAGAAGGGGTTTGGATGAGCCTCAGTGTGGCAAGCTAAGAACTGCTTAGATAGAGCTATAAAAGTAATTGCTGAAAAGACATTACCTTACAAAACCTTTTGCCACTAGATTATGAGTTTGACTCCTGTGCATTCTGGTGGCACATTAAAATCATTACCATTTGCATCTGACCACCGTGGTGGTCTGTGTGGGAAGGAAGTTTGTGGCCTTCAGCCATATCCCATTGGGCACATTTAAACAGCTAGGAGCACTGAGTGTGAGGATAGCTGATCCAGTTCTGCCAGAGCAAAGTCAGTGCAAACTGACACAAATGGGAGATCCACCCCACAAGAGCTCACAGGAGATGGGGCAGATCCATCCACAGAAAATATGAAAGTCCACTCCTTAACTGTGCAAAGATTGGACTAAATAAACAGCCCTAGACACACCTGCTCCTTTAGCTGAGGTCTGCCACATCAACTAGAGAAACACATTCTATTCCACCATAGCTCAGCAATTGGAGCTTCAAGTGTTCCCAGAAGGGCCATCCTGCACTTGACACAGGACACAAAAACATGAAAAAACCACTGTAGGAAGATAAAACCATGGTGCCTTCCTTGGAGCAGAGAGGGTCTGGGTCCTTGGAAGCTCCTAAGTGAGAACTGCCACAGTGCTTGGCCAAAAAGGTAGGAGGAAACCAGTGGACATCTGATTTTTCTCCCCCCTTTCACACATAAGCACACTGTTTCTGGTGGCAGCCAATGCAGGGTAGCAGCAGCTCTGCCACACAAAGGTCACTGCCACGCTGAGCAGAGCTGCACTCAGCTCAGCTGGAAAGGAGCTAACTGAGCTATGAGAAGAAGTCTTTACCCAGCAGCACCGTGCTTAAGTTGGGCCAGTTGACCCTTCTGGGACCCAGCATGAGAAAACTACAGTATGCCCACAAGGATTTGAACTGCATTGATCTTCAAAGTAATGAGCAACAAGCATTCATTTGGCAGAGGAAAAGGGCAAGGAGAGGGGAGAAAGGCACACACATGACACAGAGGGACCGTGGCAGACCATCCCAAGCAGCTGCACGTGTCCTGTTTCCAGTATTCCCACCATGTTGTTGCCCTGATTCTTGCAGCACGTCTGCTGCCCTCACAACCCTGCAACAGCCATTTCCCCAGTGGGCCCAGTCACATCACAACTTTTTAGCAGCCCAAAGGACAAGGCAGAGGAGGACTGTCTGAAAATGACAAACAGAATTATCCTGGTGTTATGCAGGGCAGCAGTTGGAGCCAGCACTGCTATTTACAAGGGATGCAGCTTGCAAAAAGCAAACATCTCTCCATGGCCCACAGGGTCTCTGCTCTAACTAACATGTCGTGTGACACTGAAGGCAGATAATTAATCTCCCATCACAGCACCTGTCTGCACCAGCTTTTTCCCTTATCTAATATCTATGTCCCTGTCCCTCCCTTTACAGACACCATCTACAGAAAGGGGGAGTGAGGTTTATCACTGCCACCTATTGGCATTTGCCCTACAGGAAGAACAGGAGGACATGGCAATACTCTGCACAAAGCCATCACCACTTCTCCGTGCTATTGCCTCCTGTAAACCTGTACAGGCTTTGATGGCCAGGGTGTAAAAACACAGCACATGTTCTGGATGGGTCTGTCAACTAGTTATAAGCAAAGCTGCATTAGCAACGGTCTCCTTGTTAGCAGTTTTGGAGGTGGTGGTTTGGTTTTTGTTTTGTTGGGGTTTTTCGGTTTGGTTTTGCTCTTTTGGTTTGTTGTTGGGGTTTTTTCCCTTTTTTACTTGTAGGTCTTAAGACCAGAACTCCACTCTTCCATGTGGATATAGCAATTCATCTGGAGCCAGATCTTTTGATACCACGTGGCATTATTTGTTTTGAATGTACTCTGCAGGTCCTTATAATATGTGAAGAGCTTTCCCCTCAGTACGGGAAGCCAGTCTTACAGGGCACTCTGGGAGCATCCATTTTGAACTAAATTTGGGATATCTGGCACAGTTTTGTATTAAGGTCAACTTTACTTAGCTCTAGCCATCCAGGCAAAAGGTCTGTTTTCCTGCTGGGTTCTATAACACACATACAGGCACAGTGCAGAAAGCATTTTCAGTTTTCAACTAAATCTACCTCCTGCTTTGAAGCTCAAAAGGTCAGACTCAAGGTGGAGTTTGACACCAGCACTGGAATAGAGAAGAGGCAGGAGGAGCATTGCTGGTCAAAAGTTGGGGGCATTGACAGAACTGTGTCTGGGGAGCTCTGAACTGAAATACCAGGAGGGCTGCAGGGCAGATGGGGGGCACTGGCAGACTTATCTAGATGGGCAAAGCTTGTTTGCTTTACACAGAACGTATCTGGATGCAGTCCCTGATGCAAGTCCCTCCTTTAATAAAAATCAGAACTCTACTATGATAAAGCAGCTGAAAAGAAAGCCATCCCTTGCTTTCTAAAGCTGACCTTTCCCTTTCCCCAGCATAGTTAGATCCCTTACAAGATTTGGTACATTCAAGAAGAATTTTTAAAAAACATTTTTACAAACATGTTCTGCATGACCGCTTCCACTAATCCTGCCGACAGGGGCGATCAATGCCTTTAAAGGAGATTTGTGGAAACCACAAAGAGTCAAATGCTGCCACTATGGAGATAAATGCCCCTTCAGTCCCTCAGCTGATGCTCACCACAACACACCTCCTTGAGGGAAGGTTTTGCTCCAGACCCAGCTTATTATTAAGGTGGGGCAGAAGTTCAGGACTGACTCCCTAAGAACCACTCCCAACATGGCTTAATTTCTCACTAGAAAGAACTGTGCTTAAAGCACTGCTAGAGCACCCTCTTACACTATGCTGGATTATTAATTCAACATTGATCCAGAGGAAACATGCACTCCACTTCCTACAGCACCCTGCTTTTGAAGGTAACCCATTCTCTTTATCGACCAGGCTGAAGGTTGCTTAAATTAGCAAGAATAAATAAAACCTCAACTCCACTGAATAGCAAAGAGATTTAAAAAAAATGTTCCATTTTTTCTGTTTTTTACCCAAGATTAGGATTTCAGTACACTGTCCCTGATTAGCTCTTTACATGGGAAACATTTTTAACCATCTCTTTTTTTGAATCAATCTAGGCAGCAAGTAATCTGGGCAGAGGCTCCTGCACTCAAACCAGATAACAAATCAAGCTATTCAAGATTAAATGCATTACCCTGCTTCCCACTATTTTAAAGGCCAGAGTTCTATAAACCAGTGCCAGATGTTTTAATTAGCAGAAAGCAACAGCATATTCCCGCACAGCATGTTCCAGAAGGGATACTGGAGCGACAAAGTAAAAAATCTCAACACGGAACGAATGCATGTTTCATTATACATCTTTGACTGCTTCCCCTGCACTCTGCCCACAAGCCTGCCTTTCCTAGGACTCGTTCCAAAATATTACTTCAAGTAGATTTTGTTTTGTTCTTTATCGTTTCCTGGAAACCTTTGTAAATATATTCCACTGGTGTTTCTCAACTTCCCCTACTCAATCAATCTTTGTCCCAACCCAAATCTATTTCACTTCATTTGAAGAAACTAACTCTGCCTCCTGATCTAACAGAGACTCCATTAGGGATGCAGCCACTGCACATTTTGCAGTCTGTTTGAACCTGTGGACACAGCAAGGCAAAAATTAATACTTCACCTAAAAAAGTCATACAAGAGTGTTTCTTACATGAGGCAGATGTAATCCACAGGGGGATGATGCAATATGATATAGTGACAGCTCTGTCACTACTCAGCTGGTGAGGATCTCAAGATCAAATTTTGCAGAAGACTTGTGTGCACATGCACGTATGTAACACAAGAGGATTTCAAGTGACATCATACAGAACAAGAGTTTGGGGTGTTTGTTATCAAGATGATACTGTTAAAAAGACATAACTTAGGCATTATATGTTGGAGAACAGAAAGAGCGACCATTACCTCACAAAACCCCTACATCTTTTCTCCTAACGTTCCCCATTTTATCCTCAGCAGAAGTTTCTGCATGCCTGTCTCTGCAAAGCTGGGGAGAGGCACAGGAATCCTCCTGATGGCTACTGGACAGGTGCAGTGTGCTTTCTGTTCCAGCACGTTGTGGTGCCACCCTTGGGGACAGCATTCACACTGTCCACACTTAGCACAGTAGGGAAATATGTCTGAAGCTTTTAGTGAAGGTTATAAAGTTCTGTGGGGGATGGCTATCCCCAAGACAAGAGCTGTCCTCAATACCAAGATTGTATTGGTTTTCCCACCATCTGTAGGATTCTGACCATGTTGTTTTCTTCCTTGTAAAAGCCATCATAGCTAGGCAGGCAGTTTCGAAAATATTGGGCTGATAAAAAGGGAAAGATACAGCAAAATAATACTCTCATCAGTATGTCTGTACTGGAAGAAATAGACAACAAAAAGCTAACACAACTAAAACATTTACCACTTCCTAATACACAAGTGTAAAGTGGAAAATTAGAAAGGGCAAAGAAAACAGAAGTTCTGGTTGATGAAACCCATTTGGTTTCTGAAATAAGCTTCAGGTAAGGTCTGATGGTCAATGTTCACATTATGTTCTTGGAAATCCAGTTTTGCACTGCTGCATCTTTCTAGAAATGCAGTGAGCTGAGATAATCTGCATGCTTGTTCCTCTCCTGCCTCCCCTGCTCTTGCCCCTTGTTTGTTCCTTCCTTCATCTGCTTCAGTGGCTTATTTCTGATTTCTCCTGTCCTTTGGAGTTATCAGGAGTAAGACACAAGATTGATTCTCCAGGTCAAACTGTTCCTCATCAATTATAGTAAACAAACCAGGAATGTGTTTTCTAGCCAGTCAGTCTCCTTTCTCTCTCTCTCTCCCCCTCTCTCTCTCTCCCTCCCTCTCTCTCTCTCTCTCTCTCACACACACACACACACACACAGAGACACAAATGTCCTTCTACTTCCAAGGAAAATGAGCTGAAGTGGGCCAGTTTGTTATTTTGTGTTTAAAGACAACTATAGTCACATTTCTCTGATTAAATAATTCCTATGGAAATGGCATTTCTTGGTGAGAAACAATACCAAGTATTGATACAAACAGACAGGATTAGAGATACAAAAATCTAAATCCATTTCTGGCAACTCATATTTATGTACTTCAGGTTTTGGTTCACTTTAAGAGAAAGGATTAGGGGCACATGGAAAGAATAGCAAATCAAACTGATGAGAACTTTTTAATTGGAAAGCCAGTGGCACAGAGATCAGCTTCCAAAATGGCTATGAGGAAATACCTGAAAAAAGAAGAGGAGCAGAATGAAAGAGAGAGAGAGAACAAGAAAGGGAAAAGGTCATTAATTCCTAACCTTTCCCTTTTCTTTCCTTAGCTGTTTACAGCACAGCCTTTTCCCTCAGGAGCTCCCCATGGCTACAGCCGTCTCTGTGGGAAAGTTTTCCACCAGTGGTCCCCATCTCATTCAGCAGAGGGGTTGATACCCCATCCCTTCAGAGAGAGCTGCACTGGTGCATGAATCCCTGCAGATGGGTGCCACAAGGCTGCCACAGTGCCTGAGTGCCACAAGGCTGCCACAGTGACTGGGTGGCATAGTCATGAAGCACCCACAGCTTGGTTTTGGCCATGCCTAGTGGTGCACATACAGGATGCTTTTCATTCTCAGTTCATTATGGTCCCAGGAAAGCCAAAGGTGGGCCCATTCCATCCCTCCTTTCTCTGAAGGGACACATCCGTCTCCAGGGAAAGGGTCTCCTTTTCAAAAGACCAGCAGTGATTTGCAGTCACAGCAAGCCATTGCATCCCTGATGCTTTTGCTGCTGCAGCACAAAACCATTATATTCTCTTTCTGTCCCAACAGCTTCTAGAGGAAATGCCATTACAAGCACCTTTTTTCTGGGTTAAGCCAAATCTATCTCTTCTGGGCCACGAGGCAAAGCCAGTGCTCAATTTTGTGTAGGACAAAACCATCTGCATGGCCCTGAGAATGCAGGTGCCATCACACCTGAAGCATTACAACATCCCAACTCAAAGTCTCAGCTCATAATAGAGCTCAACCCTTAGAGCTTCAGCTTTAAGAATGTTGTTAAAGACAATAACAGCTTTGTTTTAAAATGTTCGTGTGTGGGATCTAGGCACCTTTCTGACAAGGCAATAAGGAGAAGGCAGGATCTCTGCACAGCTGAATTCCCTTCTGGAATAAGGAAGGCCAACAAAGATCCAAGACCAAAACCTACTGAGTAGTGATCAGCTACAAAACCACTTTGAAAAAACACATCTGCTTATATCAACTGCAGCCATGTGACGTGGACAGCCCAGGAAATAACTACCAAATCCCAGTTTTCTCCACCATGGCCACCAAGGTGTTGATAATTGATACAGATTTCAATAGCAGACTGTCTGTCATCATTACAACCAAAATTCTCTTTCCCAACACTTAGGATCTGCCTCATTAGTCCTTTTTAGGAATTCTTTGTCTGTTGACCACTAGCACAAAATACTAGACCCTTGCTGTGGTCTGCCTAATCTCACAATGCCTCTGAGTTCTTTGACAATACAAATGCTTGCCTGATTGCTATATGTACTTTCCATGACAATCAAGCACATGAATTTGAAGGATCCTAAACAGATGACAGTGATGCTCAAATAAGCTTTGGCTGTTCTCACACGTATTAAACTAGTGTGCTATTAAATAAATGCCAAAAGTGAAGGAGATCTGTGAGGCTTCATAACCTTTCTAAATGAAGAAGCTTGTTATATAGCCACAGAGAAGTCTGCAAGAGTAAAACCCTAAAAACTAAACAAGTCCTGACTCTAGACTTTTCCTGAGTTTTATGTCTTTTTCCCCCCTTCTTCCTTTCATTTAATAATGAAAAAAAAATTAATAAGTGGAATGTTCTGTAGTAACTTTGAAAGAAGTAATTTAATAAAAAAAATTCAGAGTGCCTCGAGTTAATTTAATTCAATCCTAGGCTCATGCTGCTGCCAAATTGCACATTTCAAAACTGCATAGCCAAAGAACTTTAGGTGCCCTCTGAGAATGCCTGAAGTGAAAGAAAAGGCAGAGAAAAAAAGACCCATGAAAGCAAGTTAAGGCAAATACCTTGCTGGAGGTTGGAGGGAAAAGAGAAGAAAGAGAAGGAAGAGAAGGTTTCAAAATTAATGTGCAAGTGATTTAGTGCTTAAGAACAATAGTTGAGTAGAAGTGTTGCCCAGCATTTATTTATTTAACACCCTTTGAAGGGAACATGGTGTAGGTCAGGCCAGTGAAGAAGAGGAAAACTCATCAGTAAGGAATAACTATTTTGCAAAATGAAATTATAGCACAGCAATAGAGTCCTGAGGGTCAGGGCTTCAAGCAAGAGAAATCAAGGCTCTCTGGACTACATTCTTCCACAGGATGTTTTCAGCAAGGGTCTGCAGACATCCATCCTGGGACATGATGCAGGAGATCGTGTCTGGAGACGGTGAACACACATTATGGGTCTGATCCACTCCCACTGAGGCAAAACCACAGTGAAAGCAGCACTGAGTACAGTAAGTTTTTAGCTGGCATCTGAGATAGCTAAGAAGCCATAGTGGACAGCTGGTAGGCAAGAAAACATCTTAGAAATGTTCAGCTATGATTCAATGCCCTAACATCCTGATGTCCTACACCAGAAAGAGCCTGGAAATTAAGAGGTAGGATGCAACTTTGGTCTTATCATTTTGGTCCGGAAAAACAATGCATGATGCATTACCAAGCCAAGATGTTTTTCACCAGTCCCCTCTATCTATACAGGTCCCTGGATCACATTGCCATACTGTTTTTCTATTTCATTTGCAAAAACCTGTACTCAGAAATCTGCCACCTGAGACACCATTTTTAAGTCAGGAATAGTGTTGCTAGCATGTAACTTGCTCCATCTCAGAACTGCCACAGCTAAGCAGACCTGCCTGTCATCACCTCTGACCTCTCTGTCCCCTGGGCCTCTCTTGGTGTCATCAGTCTCTGCACAACAGGGTGGGTTTAGGTGTTAAACCCTTCAGAACAGAGAGTGTTGATTGTTGTAAGTGTGTGCCAGTGCTCCCCTCTGTCCTCAAGGCTTATGAAAAGGGTTACAACATGACTGCCAGTAATACCAGAGGACTGGATTTGATGACCCAAAGAGGTCCTTTGGAGCCCTATATCCCCAATCACTTGTGTGTTGTTTCTACTATTACTATTGGTTCTAATCTTATTGTTTACTTCTTGGAGCAGGTGAAGGTAAATTCCACTGGCTTTCTTCAGGTTCAAGGTTAAAGCAGCTCTGCTTGAAAAAATATTACATCCTAAATAAGCAATATAGTTTTGTCCAAAGGCCTTAGACTGTCTGCTATGATTTCCTCTTAAGGAGGATACAAGTTAAGCTGGATGTCATTGGAAAGTCAGTACTTTCAACAAGATTTTTGATAAAGCCACATAATTAACAAACGACCTTGATGTTATCATACCAACTGGGCACATTTTCCATTGTAACAAATACCTCAGCTAGTATCAGAAGATTTTCCACTGCACATTTTACAGTCTTTTTGTATATGTGTAAAAATACATGAAGAAACATAAATAGAACACTGTTTATATATATATATATACATATAAATAAATCAGTGCTTTCTAGCTTATACTGTTTCTCTTCTATTTTGTTGTTTTTAAATCTACTTGTTTCATATTTTAGGTCTTTCACAGTCTGCTTCCCCCCTATCCTATCTGCTTCTTTAGGAAATGATGATAATGGCCCAAGTTCTTCAAATGTATCAGCTTTGATAGGAAATATCGTTTTCAGCTACAGAAAAAAAAAGGTGCAAACTTGGTCTCAGCTTCACCCCATTTTATGCAGTCTTTGCATCTCCTACACTCCACATGCTTGGATGACTTGATTGTAACTTAGAGCTGTCTCTTTCTAAACTATATCAAACTTAATTTCCATGAACAACCAATATTATGGCAACAGGCTGAGTTTCAGTAAAATAGATTTATAATACACACACTACTATTTACTGGCTTTTCTAATATTTACTGTGGTATCCGAAAGGGCTCTACATGCATCTCTGAAGTTATCCCCCCATTTGGCATCTAGGGAACAGAAGTCCATATCCTCTAAGATAATTAGATACTTAATGATCTACGTGTCTATTTACTTTTTGAGGATCTCAGCTGCAGAGAATATTAAGCGACTTACCCAAATGTCATACAAAAAGGTTGCGGTAGTGTCTTAAAAAAAAAAAAAAATCACAACAGGACCAGAAACCAATCTCCTAAATCCATATACTTTGTCTTAACTACTATCCTTGTGAATTACACTGTTATATAATGTAATTAGAAGAAAATAGCAAGTTCTATTCTAGGAACTTCTAATCAGCGACAAGCACTGCACTCCTAACGATCTCATTAGAAAAGAAATGCATAATTGCACGGTAGCACCATTGAACAAGCTACACCTCCAGCCAGAGGGGCAGCCTTTTCTGCATAGACAGCACAACTTTGAGGAAGGCCACTTCTGCTATAGGTAACACCAGAAACACACAGAAGTAAGAAGCAATAAGACCTCGTCTCTTTCTAAACGTGAGGTAAGGGTTTTTGCAAAATAAAAGAGGGAAAGGAAAACTCTATTACTAAGATATTGTTTATTGAGAATAAATGCTAAGCTGGTGCTCCACTGCAGTTCTCAAGTGCAGCAGTTTCATAAGCAAAGCCTACTTCCAATAGGAATAGCCCTAGAAACCGTACTGGCACCTTGGATTTTAATCCAATCTTTGCAAATACATTCCTATTCAGTAATCTCTTTGTATATTTTATTTATACCTGCCTATTCTTAACTTGCACACTTCAAAGCAAGCACCTCACTGCAACATCATAAATTGAAGAGCTCAACCTTTCTGCCCTACCTTTACAGGTTTGGTACAGCTCAGGCCACCCACCACATGCTTGATGTGACAATGAGTGCTGTGGTCCAACCCTTTTTTCAGAGGATGAAAGAGCCAGAGCAAGCAGCTGGCCCAAACTCCCAGTGTCAGAGCAGACATCTGGCATCATTAACAGCAGCCATCATAGACCATGGCTGAGCTGTAAACCTTGGCTTAGCTTTGAAGACCTCCAAAACGTGAGAGCAGCGTGGTCTAGATTTTGTATTTGGAGTAACCACTAGGTGTAACGCGCCACTCTCCTCAGCAGGACCTCTTCAGGAAAGAGTGAGCTCCAGTGCAGGGATCACAGCTGCAACTATGGAATAACAGGAAAGTCCTGCAGGATCCCTATGCAGTTAGGATTAGTAACTCATGACACATGGGGAGATAGTTTAAGGTTTTCAAAACAGACGTAGTAGCTGCTGAATGATATTTTCAGCTCTTTCACAGTTTCCTCTGCTAGCATCAGCAAACTCCTACTTGAGTGTGCCACTCTGTAAAATGGGAATTTTACAGCTCCACAGGGAAGATGTGAAGGAGTAAAGCACCAAAGCGAGGAGTTAGGCGCCTAAAAGCTTTATTGATCCAGGTCTGAGTATACGGTATTATTGGACTCTATGTTAGGTCATATCTGGGAGCCTAAGAAAAGCAGCGGTAAGAGGCAGCAACAGGATTGAACTCTAAAGTAAGGAAAGAATATAAGAAAAACCATGAACTGAAACGCTTTAACCTATGAAGGCAAGGACAAGAAGTGGTTAAGAGGGGATTTCGCTTAAGCATGGAGAAGAAAATCTTAAGAGATACAAATCACGACTGCTGATGATTCTGTTTTCCTCCTGAAACAGATAATGGGATAAGTGGGCATGCATGGAAATCACAGAAAGGAGAATTTCTAAGGAGATTGAAAGCCTTTCACAAAGCCGGCTCCATTATACCATTTTTTTTCCTGTGCCTCCTGCTGGGAAAGGCTGGAAGTACAGCTACCCTCACTCCTTTGCAGTCTGCAAGAGCAGCTGGGAGCTCTCCTGTCCCTGGGAACATGGCCTAAGCCCTGATCTGCCCACCTCACCAAGCAGCCAGGCTTGGAGCAGCTCTGAAATGTCCCCCAGCTGCCTCTCCCACTTCATTTCCTAACACACTCTTCACAGGAAGAGACAGGGACTGGAGTAACCAAGAGGTCTCACCCTTCTCAATCTGTCTGGCATGTGCAGGCCCTGAACTGGTGGTGTGCTGACGGGCTGTGGTGCCCTGGTCCTGTCTCTGCTAGCTAAAGGGAGGTGCTGAAGCTGGAACAGGCTCTCAGGGAGTCTCCTGCATGCTGCTCCTCATGCAGGAGAAGGCACAGAGTGAATAAAGCAGCATCTTCCTGCACTGGGCAAGCCAGCGTCAAAGCTCATTCACTGATGTGTGAAACCTAAATCTCTATGAGGCTCCTCTTCTTCTTCTTCCTTTTTTTTTTTTTTTTTAATTCTCCCCACCCCCAGTCACTCTCCCATTTTTTTGGGCGTTGCCATGGAAACTGCATCTGGTTTCCATTCTCTGTCTTTCCGTCATGTCCCTGCTGAGAGTCAGAGGCAGCATTGAAGAGACATTGATCATTGATGCACTGAACCAGCCCCGCAGGAGCCAGGCTGGCCTGTAACCCCAGGCCTCCCAGCCACCACCTGCCTCACAGAGAAGGTCCAATCTTACTGATCTTTGGGCAACTTTAATTAAAAGTAAAGCAGAACCACGCCCTCTAAGGCACCATCCTTCGGAGGGTCATGAGAAGTGCCTGCACGTACACACACGTCGAGCCCCGATGGAGTTTTGCCAGGAGATGCTGGGGTTATTCCCGTGTCCCTGTACACACTGAAGCCTACCCCCAGCTGGCTACAGAGGAGCCTGTGAGACTGATGTGCTGTTTCTCTTTGAAAGGTTATCCATACCCATCACCTGCCCCATTCCCTCCTGAGGCTGCTAGAGCAGAGATGATCTTTTTGGGGACTTGCCTTAGATGTGGATCCACTGGCAAGCCTGGGACTGAAGGATACACAAGATACCTCATAGCCAATACATCTGCAGCCTTGCTCTTCCGTGCCTTGCCACTGCTGACTGGGTTCTCATCGCTTCTCTGAAGGGTGCAAGCAGTGTAAGTACCAAACCCACAAACAGCTGTGCTGACACAAGAAGTCCATAGAGCAACATTTCTATTAGGAAGGGATTTCGGATGGCAAGCAACAAGAATAACAACAGGCCAAAAAATGGGAAGGTGCATCAGTAAAAACAAAACAATCTCAAAGGAAGGAAGAAAGGATGAAAAAAATGTTGAAACAGGACCAAGAGAAAGACTGGCCTGGTTTTTTAATTTCAGCTTGCTGCTAGCTGAATCCCTTTTCCTCCAGCCTCCTCCCACCACCTCCCCGAAGGGTATCATTGCCTCCTAATACACTGACGTGCCAAGGAGCCCTCTGACAGCTCTCTATTAATTAACTTCATGCCAATACAAATTTTATTTAAAGTTAAAAAAATCCAATTCACATTGATCCACCTTCATTGCTCCATGTGGCTGCCAATCAATGGCTGCTTGGCTTTACCTGACGGGGGAATAGATCTCGCAGCTGCAAGTGGAAGGGAAATAAAAGCGCTCTCTTTGGGTCTCTCCCACATCATACACCCATTCTGGAGGAAGACACAGCATCCCTTCTCCTTCCCTGATTTTTGTGCATCCTCCAATTTCTCTGCAGACCTCCCACTGCTGACAGTATGAAGTACTCTCTGTACCAGTTGTGCTAGGTCCTATTGTCCCAGCCCAGGAAGGGGCTTTTCTCATATGGCAGACTAGGCTGAAAGCTTATACAGTGCACAAGGGCTCAGTGGGGACAGAAGAGGGATGAATTGACCCCCTGCATTCAGACTTCTGACAAGATTTGCTGAATTTCTCAATGGTAATTGTCATTTTACTCTCAGAGGGAATTGCTTTGTCTCTTCCCCTTCCCTCTGCCCCAAGAATCGATACGGCTTCTACAGAGAACAGTCTTTCCAAACAACGCTTTGTCCCTTAGGCCTTGTCTGCAGTAAGAAAATTGGTAAGCAGAATTTGTTTTGGGTTTTTTTCTGCTCTGCAAGGAGCAAAATAAGATGCTGGATAGGAAACATGCACACACATCTTTGCCCAAGGATGAGAGAGGAGCTCCTGGTCCTGCATTGTCTACACAGAAGCTTTTAGCATCAGTGGATGTTGTCAGTCAAGGCAAATGGTTTAGCTCTGGTTGAGTTTGGCTACATATGCCAACAGAGACTTCAAGCTGGCCTTTCTCCTAATGTTTAAAGTTAGATGACTCATCTGTGACCCAGGAGGAAGCAGAAGGTGCATTACCTTGCATCTTGACACGGTGAGAAAGGTCATTTTAGAAGCAGTTATACTGTACTCTTTCTAAATCCCTCCTTGAAAAATAATCATATTTCTCCACTAGAGGCAAAGCTTTCAGCTTGCCAGTATGGAAGGGGCTTATTGTTTTATTATCAAGATTCTAAAGTCTCACAGTCAGGAGCTCCAGTGTTAGGGCAGTACTGAAAGAAACTATTTTAGCAAAAATATCCAGCTTCAGCCATCATGTGGAAGGTGTAGAGAGAATATTAAGCTAGCCCTGGGTAGGACCCTTGAAGTCATCATTACAATTCCACCATTGAGCTTCCTGTTGATGTGTACATTTCTGACGGAGTGGTACCATTCCTGCCAACCAACAAGCCCTGCTCATATAAGCTTAATGCCTGACATGTGTGAGTCCTCACATGCACCCACACATGTGTCTTAAAAGACAATTGTATGCTGGCTTCTATATAACAACTTCTATTTGTGGGTGAGCAGTAAAAATAATCCTCTACCCCTGCCAAAACCAAACAATATGACCTGGGGAAATATGTCAGCCTGTTTGTCTAATTTAGATGATGCTGGGCACACACTGGTGGGTATACCTTATAAACCTAATACAAGCTGCAACAGAGGAGGCTGGATACCCCTGAAATAGCAGTCTAAGTGCTTGTTGTATAATGTAACAGCATGGCTTGTGCAATTTCACCATGAATACTTGCAATCCTTAAGGCTGAATAAATACAATACAGGCTTGAACCACAGAGAGAGCAAATGAACAGGCAGGAGAAACAGAGGACTGTTAGGTTTATTATGTTCTCTGTTCCTGGAAAAACATTACCAACTTGATTTTCATGCTTGATAACAACTGTTTTGGACTAATTTTGGTGACACAGAATCCTCTTATTGCAAATGAAATAATTCTGAAGCCTGTGACCTATTTTCTGATGGCAGATATCAGAATCCTTATCAGCTAATCTGCTTTGACACTTGCTTTTCCATGAAAGAGAAGAGGAAGCCACAGAAAGTTTACTTCAGAAATCGATTCTGAGTTCAGGATGGGCCAAGTGGGAAGCTTGTGTTTGATTCTTCTCCAGCAGGCTGGACTTTGAAGCAAGACAGGATTTGGAGGCAGCTCCAGAAAGGATTTTGGAGGAAGAAAAAGCTTTGTAATAGGAGCTGCTGAAAGACTAGTGGGTTGTCAGGAAAAGTAGCTGTGCCCACATCCAACCCAAGTGTGCATCACTTACTCTCTCTTTGCTTGGTAGCACAAGCATTAAGTTTGTTTTGAGGCTTTATCCAGGCATAGCTCACCTCTGGGTCACAAGTTTCCTGCATTTTGGTTAAGGTACTTTTAACACATCAAATCATCAGGATCTCAAGTTCCATCTGGCGGCTGTCTCACTCCAAAGACACCAGGGCTGATAGCTGAAGAGAAGAGGATTCACAGAACTCAGCCCTACAGCAATACTTTGTATCCTGAAATGCCCTTCTAGTTTAGCATTTTCATTGCCAGAGCAAGGATTAAAGCACAGCAAAATTAAGGAACTCTTTTAAGATAAAACAAAAAGATCTGTGGAAAAGCAGGAAGCTCAAACTTCAGCTTCCAAGTCCCAGGTTAGGGTTTCATCCTGCTTCCTCCACAGTCTGAGTCTGGCTCCTGTATCCCAGTTGAGACACCTGCAAGGTAGCTGTGAATTCAACTGAATGCTACTGAACTGAGCCAACACATTACCCACAGCCCTTCTCACACCTGTCCCTCTAGGTCTCTCTGCTGATCCCCCTTCCTTTCTTACTTGCTCTTTGTCCACTTTCCCAGGATCTCTTTTTGCTTCCCTCTCATCTTGTGAGGGCAAAGATACACAGCAACTATGCAGAACAGAAAAGAAATATCTATAGGCTGCTGAACTTGTTCATTGGAAGCAAATAGCCACAGCCAAGGAAACAGCCCTGGCCCTCACCAGTCTGCCTTCAGACAACAAATCAAAGGCACTTAAGCTGGCATTGAACCACCTTGGGCTTTTGGAGCTTGCTAGCAGAAAATTAAAAGCTGGAAGAGAAAAGGGAAAAAGGGAAAGGAGAGAGGTAAGCAGGAGAAAAAATCCCAAACCCCACAAGTAAACTAAAGAAGTCAGAGGGACAACACAGCTATGCCTTTGGTGTTTGCTTTGATTAATGTCACTCCCCATACGGACTCTGAGGAATCACTGTCACCTCCCCTCACTCCCCTCTTTGGTCTCCTCCTGTCTCCTTCCCTCATGCCCTGGGACACATGCAGCACTGTGCCTCCCTGCCTTTCCCACACCTTCAAACACGCCTCCTCTTTCTCTCCCCCAGCCCTTGCCCCCCAACTCCATCCTGGTCTCAGCTCCTTTTCTTTCACAGGCCTTGACAGAAAGGAGCAGGTCTGAAAGTAGCTGTTATTCAGTCCCAAATTGCTGACCCTTGGGGGCAGGGACTGCTGTATGTGCTTCTAGCCTCCCCATCACCACTTAATGCCTTTTGATATTGCTACAGGAAACACATCGAAAGCCTGAAGGGGTCATTTGGGCTAATACGACTTCCAGGATAACATGGACTGGAAAGCAACTCACTCAGCAGTTTCAGCACTTTGTGGAGAAAGTTGTTTGCATGACATCATCTCTTAGAAAGGTATCCAGTTTTGCCTGAGAGACTCCAGCTGAAGCACTGTCTGCCATAAACCCAGCCAGACCAGCTGGTATCGTCCTTTCTAACTTCTGCCTCCTCTGAGGTACAAATTTGTCTGCCTTCAGCTTCTGATCAGCACGTACCATTATGCTTATGCCTAAAATCATCACACTGTCAGGACTTGTCAAAACCTTTCTTTCTTTTTAGGAAAGATGCCACAAGTTCACTTTTTTTTCTTTTTTTTTTTTTTTTTTCCAGGAAGATAACATGCTCAGATGAGAGGCTTTCCTGTGAAATAAAGATATTGGGGAAAACCTATTTTGTTTGGGAAGTGTGAGCATCCTTTTCTTCACTGAGGTTGAAATCCTTGCTTGATAAGAACAGAGAGTTTCTGCTGCTTCTACAGAGACTTTTTGTTTGAACTGCAGAAATTCAGACTGGACATACAGAAAAAATTCTCTACCAGGGAAGCTGCAGCAGGTACTCAAAGTAAGTGTAGGAGCTACAACCTTGTCAAGGCTCAGCTAGATAAAGCCATAGTGACCTGATCTGGCATGGGCAGCAGTTGTATTTGAAGAGGAGGACAAACTTTGTGACCTCCAGTGGCCCCTCCCAGCCAGCATGTCTGTAGTTCTGTAAAATGCAAGTCAAAACCAAATACTCCAGCTTATCTGAAACTGAGCATTTCCACAATCCTTTTTCACAAAATTATTTTATCAAGGAAATGGTGCTTTCCAAGGGAAAACTTGGACAGTTTTTTTTCAGGAGCTATAAATATACTTTTGAATTCAACTCCTGAGCTTTCCTTTACATGGGAAAAGCACATTTAGCTCTCTTCACTTTTGCTTCCGCCCATTCCTACCTATGTAGAGATGTAGAGCATTTTAGTAAGAGTATGATGGTGCACTCCATCTTTTTTGTGTGTGCTTGTGGAAGAAAAGCTCATCTGCAGCAGAATATCATATTAAAGCACATCAGAACAGTCCATATACAACACCCAATTCCCAAGCTGCAGTGCCTCCTTTTTTCCAGAAACTCCTTGGGAAAAAAAAAAATCAACATTTTTGTTCAGAGAATTTCAACTGAAAACTCGTTTGAGATAGTCTTTTCTATCAAAAAGCTGTCAGCTTTCCCACTGAAGTCTGGAACAGATTCAAAGTGACAATTTTTTCCTCTGTTTTGCTTTAAAGTGTCATATTCCCTTTTTTTTTTTTTTTTTTTTTTTGAATGGGGTAAAAGAAAACATGACAAAGAAACATT
>VZRX01007307.1:121934-160883 GCA_013398075.1 Notiomystis cincta | reverse complement strand
TATTATTTTTTTTTTCCTTTTTTTTTTTTTTTTTTTTAAGCTGAGAAACAGAAATGGAATATTTTCAGTCAAAATGTTGATTTTTAAACTGTTTGTTTCAAATTCCCCCGTGGAAAACCCATTTTTCCCCCCCTAACAGAACTGATGCTGTTCTCCTTCCCAGAAAAGTTCATTTTCAACATTTCTACGTTTCTTTTTCCCTTCAGGAACACTTCCTGTGAGTAAGAAGTTCAACCTATGCAAATTTATTTCTCCACCTTGGCCATTAATTGGGCAGACGTGGGCTGCAGGAAGGGTCCTGGGAAAACCCCTCTTCAGCTTGTGTCCAGGATCTAAAGAGAGGCTGTAATCTCTCTCCAGCTGACAAGGGTGGGACCCACTGCCTCTGAGCACACTTTATTTCTGCCACACTGTACAACCAAACATGAGGGAGAGTGCAAAAATTACAGGGATGTCAGTAGCTGCAGACAAGTTGGGCTGCAAGCTGTTGGTGGTGGCTGACAACAAAACTTCTTCCAGTGTCTGTAGTCAGACACACGTGGCTTTGATAGTCCTTAAAGCTCTCTAGAAAACCATATTTCCATAAATAAATGAAATGTTTAGGGCACAGTGAGAGACCCTGCTGACTGAGTGCATCCTTATTCTGCCTCCCTCAACCTGAGGACTTGGCTATCAAACTTTGTCCAGCAATCCAGTGCCCCAGTTTCACTTTGCATATAAGAGGTAAAAGTCCTGTTTGGTCAAGAGCAAAGATCCACAGCCCAACTTAATGCATTTCACTTTGGTGCTAGGCCTATGGCAATATCAGTGTCTCTGCCTGCATTTTCTCTTCAGGACTTAGGGAAATATAGAACTTCCAAAATTCTTAGCAAAGTTTACTCTGCTGCACAATCCTTCTTTATATTTAATCCACACAGTGATGGTAATGTGGCTAGAAATATTTGCCAGCAAGGGATTGAGTGGGTGTGAAACGGGTTTGCAGAAATATTGCTAGACTATTTAATTTTGACTTTAGATACATATGCTTCTCCCTGCTTCTACACATTGCTCACTTCACTGCTTTGGCTTCACACCTTACCTAGAACAGTCCTGGTCAAGCTTGTCTGTTTTTTTCCTGCATGCAGTCTTGGTTCATGAAGTGCTGTCTCTTGAAGGACATTTCCAAAACCCTGATTGCAAATCCACCACTCAACTGCACTCTATCCATTTCCACTGAGAAAAACTGATTAGTCAGTCCTTAGTTCCCTCTCCCTGGAAGGCATGTGGAGGCAGCACATAGCAAATCAAGAACTAATACATCTGCTAGAAGAACTTTACCAAGGATAAGTCTTGCATAACAACTTAGCTAGAAGACTGCCTATGTAACATATAAAGCATTAGAAAATGCCCACTGGAGTATCCCTCCTCAAGGTTGCTTAATGGTCCAAACAAGTTAGCAGCTTTCCTCATTGCTGTTTATGTTGCACCTTCATTTTTATACTTTAAAACAAGCAGAGTCTTCAGCACTAAAATTGGCACCTGCGATGCTGAACTCACATCTGCAACAGGGAGAAGCCAGTAAATATTATGGAGGAGATTACTGGTGGAGATGCTGCTGCTACTGCAACCATTGCAGATCCACACACATAGAGGCACTTGCTTTTTTTACCACATGTCTATTCATCCAGACAGACAGATTAGCAAAATGAGAGGTTAGAGCACCTCCTGGCCACCTGGTTTAGTGCAGTGCCTAACTCTCTCTCTCTGGTTTAGCATCAGCTTCCCTCAACATTTCCTTTCCCATCTGTCAGCATGATCTTCCAACCTGCAACAGAGAACCTAGCTGAAATAAGAGACAGCTCCATTAACCATTGGAGAAAGCTGTGCATGAAAACGAATTCAGAGCCCAGACCCTCATGCCTAAAGGAAGCACAGTTCCCTGGGTGAGGGGAAAATGAGACAGAAGTCAGAGAACACCAGCTACAGGATAAGCACATTCTGTCCTTTTGCTCTTCAAAGCAAGAGAAGAATGTAACTCTTTCTAATGTCAACATGAAATATTTTGTACCCTGAGGAAGGTGAGAGAGCACGAAGTAACTCCTAGCACCTTCCCCAAGAACTGAGGAATCAAGCTGTTTGGAGTCTACTCCTGGTGTTAAAAGAAAAAAAAAAAACCAAAAAACAAACAAACAAAAAAAAAAAAAAAAAAAAAAAAAAAAAAAAAAAAAAAAAAAAAAAAAAAAAAAAAAAAAAAAAAAAAAAAAAAAAAAAAACCACAAAAAAAAAAAAAAAAAAAAAAAAAAAAAAAACTTCTCAGCTAAGACAGAAAGAAGTAATGAGATATTTTGAATAAATGGTGGGTTAGGCATTGAGTTGCAGTAATATCTTGGGGAAAAGACTGCTCTCAACAAGCACTATATTTTTAAAGGTAGAAGTGATATCAGGCAGAGCTGAAACACTTCAGACAAACTTTAAACTCAGCTCTGCTGCAGTGACACAGCCTGTTGGCTGCTTCCCCATGCACCCAAGCCACATTAAGAACTCTCCTTAGCTGGCCCTCCTCCTGCCTCCCTCCTTTGTGCTTCAGAGCCATCTCTCAACCTCGCACATCCTCACTTCAAGAGAAGTCAAGAAACATGTCATGTTTTCAAGGCTAGATGTGAATAGAAACTGTACCAGAGCCACAAAGGAAAGCATTCCCCAGCTCAGGGTTATGTGCTACTCTTGCACAGAATCCATGTTCTCCAAGGCCTGTAGGGTGGGTTACTAACAATCCACAGCTGCTCACAGGTCTTCACAGTTATCTCCTGTGCCTGCACACACACAAGCACCCTGCTGTTAAAGAATACATAGATCATCACACCTCCACTGTGTTACACAACACTGATAAACTCTATTACCCCAGGTCATAATAACCAGGCAAACTGCTTTTACTTATACTCAGCAGTTCCCCAGTACTGGGGCCTCTGAGCTAGCCAGACCCCAGGTGTGTGTAGCAGTCTGACCAAATAGGGGCACCAGAGCTGCTTTATACTGCTGAAGAGCCAAGGAAACCCAGATGGGGCAAAAGTCCTCAGCACAAGCATAACAATGTGGCCTCTCTGAGTGACCTTCCCCACCTCCATGCAGAAGGGCAAAAGCTGTCTAAGCAAGATGGCATCCATGCTTTTTCCTATGGTGGGCTGTAATTTTCCTCTTAGGGCCTTGGCAAAAGGAGGAAACACATAGAAAGGTAATCTTTCAGTAGAGACAAATATTTAGGGGTTGGACTAAACCAATCTGAGCTGGGTTAGCCGTGTGCAGCGGTGAAGCAAATATCAGCCCCTCAAAGAAAACTTTGCAAGATGCAGCAGTGAGAAAGGCATGGCATGGATGACACTGACTTAGTCTGGTGACAGAACCTTTCAGTGCACAGCTGCACTAACTGCACACCAGCACAGATCAGTACAATAGAGAGTCTGAGTCACCATCACAAGCCAGATGGATGAGGACAATCACAGTGCCAAGTCATGGCAGAGGAGAGTGCAGTAAGCAAATGTCACCCAAACCTACTCAGCCAGAGGGCATGCACAAGAGGAAAAGGGAAGCAGATCACAAAGTGGTGTAAAACTGTGCTTTGCAGACCTGGGGAAGGGTGCACCATTACAATTAATTTTGGTTCGTGTCTAATGAAGCCAGATCAGCTACCCTGGAGCAGAGACTAGCAGAGAGAGAGAAGGACAGGGGCTCCAACTCAATCATCTGGACTGAAGCCAAAAAGGGCATAGGTATAGCCCCACTGGTGCTTGGAATCTACTGCAACACCTAGGAATGGATACCTTCCCATCAAAGCATGGGCTTGATACTGCAGATCATCTGTTATGCACTCACAGGATCAAAATCACAAGTCTGATACCAAATTTTGTCGAGCAAGAGACAGCCATGAAAGGAATTCCAGGCTTACACAAGTTCTGTATGCTCCTCAGGTCACTGGAACCACACTTACGAGCTGTTTAGCTCCACACTGGCCTGGTTTTCTTACCTGCTTTGTTTGGGCTGCTGTTTCCATGACTTCACCTACTAAAGAGGCCTGTTCAGTTCAGTTAAAATGAAACAAACACCACAGACAACATAAAACAAGTTGTACACACTCTCACTGCTTGATGTGAAGGTGGGGTCTACCAAGCACACCCTCAACCCTTGCAGACATCAGATGGCTCTGTCGAGTCTTGCATGCCCAGCGTACAATTCATGTAATTCACCTTTTACTCGTTGCTCTCCTGTGGCTGGCCTTGAGCCTCTGCTTTTGATACATCCCTACTTCTCTTGCTCTCTCTCACCAAAATGCAGTGGGCTAAGGGGGTCTGTAGCTGTTGTGGGGGATTACAGGACAAGAGGGAAGCCCTGAGGCCATGCAATATTCAGGATGGTGCTGCCAGGGAGGGCCTGGTACACCACTCAAGCCCCACCTAAACAGTTGCTCCTTTTCACTGGATCCTGTTCCCCTGCCCTGCCCCCACTCTCTGCATTTCTTGATTGGGACTGAACTTTGATGTTGGGAAGGATCTACACACATTATTTTGCAGGACAGTCAAGTTGAGAAGGTATCTAAAATTGAACTTCTGGTGCAGAGAGAGCTCCAGGGCTTATACAAAACTGCTCCTCACCCTGGGCAAGGTGGAGACTCAAATGTAATGAACACAACAGAAGCTAATTCTTTACAAAGCTGTTGAACATGGAGGAAACCAGAAAACTGAGGGGTGTCAGACTGTGGTAGCAGTTCAGTGTGATCAGACCAGGTCTGAGCCTGGACTCGGGGGAAAGGAAGGACAGATTGCACATGACTGGCCTCCATCCTCATTCCTTCCTCTTGTCTTGGTGCACAAGAGAAAGAGCAGGATGGGAAGTTGGGCTGATCATTAGAAAGCACTTTTAATCAGACCTTCATGAAGATCACAAAGTCATCAGCTTGCAGTGACGGATTGCCAGAGACTCCATGATGAATGCATTTGCAAATATTGCTGCAGAATAATTTCCTTCCGTCGCCAGAGCACTCCAAACAAATTAGATTCCCTCTAATCACATCTCCTGTCTGTGGATGAGGAAAGATGGGCCCGTCAGCACAAACGCATTTAGGGGGCGGGCAGTGGAGGGGAGAGAGTGGGAGGTAAGGGGTGAGGTGCACTGATGCAGCAGGCAGGCAGATGAGGTGCTGGAAAGGTGCCCAGCTTTGAGGAGAGGCCTTGAGCAGTGGTGTGGATACACAGTAATCCCAACCATTTTAACAGCTCTCCCCCTGCTTGCACACACACAGAACATGAATGCTAGAGGATGGAGTAGGAAAAGGCAGCAGTTCACATGGAATTTTACAGTGATGCAGAATAAGAGGAAGGCGAATAATGCCAGCATCCTTTGTGCCAGAGGATGCAGCCCTCACTGAAGTTGCAGAGATGAGCATAAAGGCAGTTTCTGTGATGAGGCAAAGCTTGTGCTGCTTTCCAGTATCTTTCCAGTATCTTTCCAGTATCCAGTATCCTGTGCCCTACCCCTAGCTGGGGTTCTTGAATTAGTGAACCAGAAGAAGATTCACTGATAATCCAGTGCAGGTGACTCACAAGATGTGGTACTTGGATGGGGACCTAGTTGGGAAATGTTAATTAGTGCCAGGTGGACATTATGCCATGCTGGAGGCATTCAACAAAGGTAGCAGCTCTTTTAATTCATACTAAGTCTAAGCACATTAGTTTAAGCTCTTTGAAGTGAGGGAACAAAACAGGCCTCAAGTTTAAAGACAAACAAAGATTGAACAGCACTGTGTTCTTAAAAATGGAAGAAGCTATACCAAGGAGAACGGTCTGAGTAAGATGTCTAAAGGCTACTGCACTTCTCTACACCACATTTAGAATAAATGCTGGAAGCTGGCCAGAAAAATTATTGCAGAGTAGCATGCTCATGCCGATATCATGTCTATCATCTACAATTTCCCTGAACGCATGAATTAACCCAACAATAGCTTTCTCTTCCCTTGCCTGAAAAATAAAGTGTCACCGCTTAGCCGCTGACCTGACAAGTCACAGGACCGGACAAATGCAATCCACGGAGATAAGTTGGTAATACAGCAAGCTGTACATTTCCTTTATTCAACTATTCTCCAGCATTGGCTTGAGAGCCATTTTTTGCTAGGAAATTGGAGGAGCCTGATATTCTGAAAAAGCTGATTTTGCCACATTTTCACACATAGGGTACGGGAGAGTGCAATATGGTGGAGAAGACTAGGATCACGTGCACATCCTCTGAATACAAAGCAGCAGGAACAGGCTGAGAGAGTTCAGTTCAATGCAAAGTCTAAGACAAGTATGTAAGGAAGACTGTGACACACACTGCTCTTGCAGGCCTGTGCATTTTCTGTTGAAGGACTTGAGAGCTGTGCTTTATTCACTTCCCTGCTCAGAGGAGCTGGGGTAGTTTTTGGCTTCTCACTCCCTAGTTGGTACCAACTTTCTGTTCACAGTCCCCATTTCTGGCAGCTCAGAAACTCTGCCAACAGCTCTCTACTGAAGAAAAAAAATGTAAGCCCAGTCCATGCCCCTTTTAATTAGCTTTGAGATCTGAAACTGAGTGAACCGACACAGAAGAGAGAAAGTAAAGACCAAGTCTTGTTTCAAATACAGCAGGGAGCGAGCTGTGGAATGGCGAGCGGGGGGAGCGGAGGAAGGAGAGGGGAGCTGCCGCCCGAGCAATTGGCCTTGTTTGCTCTCCTGGAAGCCTCTGTGTGCTTTGCCTCCAACGTGCACTGGATTTATATAGGGGCAAACCCTTATGGGCCAGTGAGCTCGGAACAAGGCTTGGGGCAAGAAGCAGGCAGGCTTCCCCTCCTCTTGCCCACTCGTGCTCCCCTTCTGACTGTGGCACAGCAGGGCCTCCTTATCAGGTCTGATAAGCAGCATTCCAGCGCGCAGCTGGCAGGTTTCCAGCTCACGTTCCAGGAGCCCGGCCGGGCGCTGCCGCTGTGTGAGCACACTTTAATAAAACCCTGATTTTTATCTGAACATTTTATTAATCCAAGCTCAGTCGTTTGCCAAAAAAGCCAACGCGTTGAATATGCCAATGTGTGTTCTCTCCAGCTTCTATTGCCAATGCACCTCTGCCCACAGAGTCTCCTCTGCTTCACACTGGGATGCATTTTCTATGGAGTTTCTCCTACTTTATTGCTTGGCCCTGCAGCATGCTAGGGAGATGGCAGGAGCCCTCTTTAACTGATTTGCCCTCCCTTCTTTTGCAGACAGATTTGATACAGAAAGGGGAAAAATTTTATTTTTTCATTATCACGTTCCTACTGGCAAAATTACTATTTTCTCCATATGCAGAACTCATAGAAAGACATTAGACAGCTGCAAGCTATTCCTATAAAAATTAAATTAAAAAAACACCTCCTTTCTTATCCTTCCCCTGCTGCCCTGCTGTCATTCCCCACCTCTCATGATACATCCAACTCAATCATCTCACAGGATGGACTGAAACAGAAACATCTCTGGGTGCTGGAAGTCAGCCTGTTGCAACATGGCAAGAGGAGAGGAACAGGAAAGATGGAGAGGTTTGTGTGGGTCTAGGCTTAAAAGATGAGATAGACGTTCTAAAAGTATCCATAGTCAGTACAGTTTTACATACCCTGGCTGATGGATTGACATGATTTCCTGGAATAAGACAGCCTGCTCTGCTGCTCTTCCTATTCTTGCTGTGCCAGTTTGAGAATGGGACCCAAGGGCTTTCAGCTCAGTAAGAGACTACGCTGTTCAGCCCTGTCCTCACCTAATGGAGTAGTCCTCCTGCTATCCATAAGACTGATGACATTCAGTGCAAAAGCTTTTTTGAGAGTTTTATTAGAGCACTAAGCACCTTGTAGAACTATGATACTGATCCACAGTCCTTACTGTTTCCAAACTGGCAATTGTATTTTGGCTTTTTATCCCAGGAGGAAGTCACATACTTTCTCATTCCATCTCTTCTACGGTCCTTCTGTAGCAGTTGTCCTCATTTGTCCACTGCTGTTTTATATGCTTAATACATTTCCCATCACCAGCTCTCCCATTCTGTATTCCAAACCCTGCTCATCTGCTGCTGCAAGCACGGTTTGTCTTCCATCCCACTTAAGCCAGGCTAAATCCTAACGTACTCCTGTGTAAAAGCTCAGAACTTCCTGTCATTCCTTTCAGAAAAGTTCCTCATTGTTCTTAAGCTTATCACTGCAAACCTTCTGACTCTTTGGGATTCTCCTTCAATCCAGTTAATGGCTCCCTTTTCAGCAATCTGAGCTGCCATAACAAATGGGAAAACCATAAGAAAGACCAGTTGCTGGCCAACTGGGAGTGCACCTTACTGGGCAAGACGATGTGAAAACACAAGCTGGATGATACTTCCTAAGCTGACCAGGCAAAAGGAGCTCAAATGGTAATTGGTAAATGGCAAACAGGAATTTGAAAGCTTGGGTAAGGATGTACACCTAATTCTTTCTTCTCTAACTATTCATTTGGGCAGACACATTTTGGAGGGAGGCAGACATTTAGCATTGTCAGTCTATTAAAACTGAAATGAAACAGCAAGGGAAGATGGAGTTCTGCCTGGCAACTCAGGAGATACTTAGGAGAGGCTGAGGTTCAGCTATTAGTCCTGCTGGAGACATCACATGTGATATCAGTCAAATAACTACGCCCTAGCTCCTTCTTTGTTTAGCTAGAATGCCTAAAATAGCCCAGCCCTGGCTTCAACAGGGATCATGAGATAACATATAGCAAATAATGACTGAAATTTAGATTTGGTGTTCTTTTGAAGGCTGCAAACAACAAGAAAGTTGGAAAAACTACTGTGGGGATAACAGAGAGGTGAAATAACAAGCTTAAGGATGCCTTGGGAATAAGAAGTTCCTAAGTCCTATTCCTATTAGGGTTTTACATAAAGTCTATATGCTCCCTATCTCTCTGTTTCCTCAGGCAAAAGACAGGCTGGCTGCTTATGCTAGCCAAATGTTACAGTCAGTTCCTTCAGCCTTAATCTTTGGGTCTGTCTTCCTCTGCATCAGTCAACTAAGTCAAAAAAAAACCCCAAACCAACAGTGAATCAAACAACCCTCTACCTCCTGCCAAACAACTATCAAATTACAACCTGCACAGGACCAGTGAAAGTTTCAAAGCAGTCTGCTGTAGGCTAAGGAACATAAATGCTAAGTCACATTTCTTAATAAGGGCTGGAGCTCAAACTAGGTTCATTAAGATTTATACTCGGCATTGTCTAAAGGCAGGAGCTGTTTGGCCCTAGGCTCTGGACAGCAAAGATTTCTGTGCCACGCAGGATGATTTAACTTAGGTCCTGGAAAAAATGTGGACACAGTAGTACAGCATTGCTGATCAAGCTACTGTGCTCTGCTTCTCCAGGCAGCCAAGTAACCTGACAGGACATCTTCCCACACGGTTATTCCGCTCCCAAAATAGCCGAGGTGATCTTGCACAGCGCTAAGGCACATGCAGAGTAATTCTCTCCTGCCCTTCATGATCTTACAGACATACTGCCTGTCAGTCTTCCCATGAGTGGTTGTTTAAATCTAGCCAAACACAGGTTTAGTCACTTAAGAAACCAAACCATCATGGCTGTAATAATCAATTAGTAGCTCCTGCAAAACTCATTTGCTTCATAGCTTGATCTGTGCTAAGGATTAGGTTCTCTCATCAACCCTGTGTGTGATTTCCAAGTGGAGGTGTGAGCATTTTTCACACACCTAAAATCTCCCTTCAAAGTGTCAGACACATGCAGTTGCACTAGATGAGACTTGGATTCAAATATTTCTGCACTTCTGACATTAAAGAGTGCGTGCTACAGGACAGTAAAAAAGCCAGGAGAGTCCCCTGCAGTCAAAGTTTGGCATTAAGAAGGTCAAAGCTTTAGTAAGTACAGCATAGGGAATAAGGCTACTAATTTTGCCTTGTGAGCATAATTTTAAAAGCACTAGGGAAGGAACAAAGCAAAATAAAACTTTTTTTTTTTTTATATTTAAATAAATATGATTCTAAGCATAGTAACTGGAACCAGAAATCTCTGAATTGAGGCAATGGTAGGGAAAAAGAAAGGAATGAGCAGCTATGGGTGATGGTTCCTCAAGATCCTGAAACATTAGCACAACTAGAAGCTTGTTATCATTTTTGGAAACGATAATTGATCACCTGCTCACAATATTGTATTGGTAAAGATGATTACACGTGCCTGGGCAAAATTTGACACTGAGCAGCAGATCAAGGGCAGGGGCTTTGGGAAACCTGGAAGAGCAATTGCATAACTGCCCTGCCCCTTCCATGCTGAGAGCAATCCCAGAGCGATGCCAAGGGGGAGACTGTCTTGCTCCACAAGAGAAAGATTAAATACTGCAGTCTACCCCAAGAGAAGCAGTCTTGTCATTCAAGGACCTCTTTGCAAGGCAAGAGTCATCAGAGGAGGTAGGGTAGCCCACAGCAGGAAGCCAAGGTGCATGCCAGCCCCCACCTGACAGGGGTGCTGGCATATGCCCCAGCTACGTTGGTGACAGTGGCTGTTCCAAACTTCTGTCTTCACAGGCTCATGCAATATTTGTACAGAGCAATATTATCCTAAATGTTTTCTAATTATTCCTCTGGATTAATGGAAACCTGTTCTATTATTGACGGGTCTTTTGCAATATTTATAAAACATGGATTGGATTAAGGAGGAATAAATAAATATGTAGAGGGTGCCTAACATGTAAATAATAAATATTCAGCCATCTATTTTTTTCGCAAGATGGTTTAAATATATGGCGTTTTCAATAAATCTTTAATAACTCTGCAAATATTTATTTATTTGCTTTGAAGCATAAGGGAATTGCAAGAAAGCTCTGCAGACTCCAGAAAGGGCAGGCAGATGGAACACATGCCCTACCATTGAGCCTTCAACCATCTTCTGGCAAGAAAAGTAAACACATCCTGAGTTGCTCCAAGCCTGGGAGAACAGAAAGCTGAGGGAGGGGACCTTCAGGAACTGAATGAAGAAATACCCAAGTTGCTTCACAACCAGCCACGCTCACCAACCAACCCAGCTGCACAACACAACACCTGTGCATAGCCAATTGCCACCACATTTTGCAAAACCCATCATTACTTTACAGTATTACAGAGAAATTCTCAGCCTCTACAGGGTCCTCTGCCCCAGCAGCTATCCCAATGGCAAGGGAACTACTGAGAACATACTTCCTGGAGCTCCTGGAAGGAAGGCAGGCAGGCAGGCAGGCAGGCAGGAAGGAAGGAAGGAAGGAACGAAGGAAGGAACAAAGGAACGAAGGAATGAAGGAAGGAACGAAGGAAGGAAGAAGGAAGGGAATTGATTGTGAGCTCCTCCCCATTTTCTTAAAGTAGTCCAGTTTTTCCTCAGGCTAATGGAATGTCAAAAAATCTGCCCCTCTTAATAGTCTCCCTACGACATTTAACATCATGAGACCTGTCGTAAAGAGCAGATCTGCTTTCCCCAAATTGGAAAGCTGGACTCTGCTTGGCTAAGGAACTCTCAATATCAAACATCCCAAGAAATGTGGATATAAGTTACACTGTTCAACCTCTCAGAGAACACAAGGTCATACAGGGATTTTAAAACTCAAACACATTACCAAAAAATTCTCCTTTATGAGAGGCACCTTAATAGTTTGTCTATGCTGACCCAGAGTAACATCATGGCAGGTTATCAGAATGCGACTCTTCTGAAATATGTTTGCATAGCTTCAAATGCCTGCTAAAATAATGGCTTTTTGTAATCACTTGATATGATAGTAAGAAAAGCTTTAAAATTAAATGCCCAAAACACAGTTAACACATTTAGTTTTAATGGGACAGGATGGTCATTGCATGTTAAATAAATACTGATTGTAAAAAGCAAGTCAAGTTGCTGAGTTCTAATAGCTGTGCAGTAAATAACTGTTTATGCGTCGTTATGTGGATTTGGAGGCATCAGCAAATATACTTTTAATAATCAATTGATACTTAACATATAATATCTGTCTGATTAAATCAAAGGAGATGGATGCAGCCACAGTAATTGCTGCCTACTGTTACAATGCCATTGGATCAGGGAAACATATTTATTGAGGTGGAAAAAAGTCAGAGGTAGATACATATCTCCTTGCTTGTCTTCTTCCTGCAGTACCTTGGGCTGTCATGCCATTGATTTCCCGAGATAAGCAACGTTCATCCCGGTCAATACTTGGATGGGACACCACTGAGGGAAACCTGGAGTGCTGAGAGAAGCGGGGCTGGGAACACAGCTGAGATTGCTCCTCCATCTTCTAGAAGGACAGAGTGATGCCACCAGTCCTCTGAAGTGCAGCACCCCAGAGGGGATATTGCCCTCATCTCCCCTGCAGAGAGCTCCTGCTGATTTGTGGGAGAGCCTTGGGATGCCCTGTCTGGATGGCAGACTCCACAGTGGGTAACCAAGCTCCAGCTCTAAAGACTGCTGAAGTTTCTATGTGCAGCATTGCTCTCCATTTCATGCCAGGGAGAAACATCCCTCTGGGACAGGCTAAAGCAAGGAAGATTATCAAAGTCTTCCTTCTACCCACTGAGAATTTTCTCACTTCAGAAGTCCCCAGAGCAAATTCTCTGCTGGTCTACACTCCCTTACCTCACTACTGGGGCAGGACTATTGGCCACAATGGCAGCAATTTGCTTTAGAGACACTTTAATCACAGCCCAGTTCTTTGCACAGCAAAGTGCAAGCCAATGGCAAATGGTTTAAAGCACCTGGGCATCCCTACCTCTGGCTGTACCTGGTGTGACATAGCACGAGCTGAAGAGGCAGCTCGGTTCTAGTTCAAAACTTTGGTCACTGGGAACACAAACATGTTCCTATTTGTGGATAACTGGGATAAAACTACCCTTGGGCCACATATTTAAAGCCAAGGAAAGGGAAACTTGGCATAGGCTTTAAGTCCTTAAACAAACAACACACGCTTATTACAAATGCACAGTGTATGAAAATGTAGGCTGTGCTGGAGAAAGCCAGGGAAAATCCTCAATTGTGTACATTGCTGTAGGCTACCCAAAAGCAAATGGGACTGTGGCTCTTCGGCAAACACTGGGGGCTGGCTCCTGCTCTCACACAGAGAGAAGCAGAGAGAACCAATTCAACCCAGGTCCCAGATTTACCACCTGCATTTATCCTCCCTCACACCAAACCCTCTGCAGAACAGGAAGGCATCTAGAACCAGGGACGTGAATGTTGGCAGGCACTTAATTGCACTGACACCAGTGGCAGTCTAGAGGCCTGAACAAATGAGTCACATAAATCTTTTTGGATCTCAAACTCAGTTACCAGGGGTCAAAGTATGATATTAATATAGGCGAACCTCAAATAGTTCAAGAAAAATCCTAAAACTTTCATGAAGTTGCCAAAACAAGTCTTTAATTACCCAAGTTAGTACTAGTTGTCTACATGTTAATGAGTCTACAAGGCTAGGATTTTCTCAGAGATTTGTCAAAACTGTTGCTTCTGCTCATACTGAAAACAACATTGCAGGATGATTAAAGGAAAAATTTCCCAAACCCTCTTACCCTGTATTTCCCCAATCACATGCCTGCACTAAAAGCAAGTGAAATAGAAAACAAAAATTTGAACCAATTCAGGAGAGCACAAACTCCACTTGTTACACTGACTCTGCTCCAAAAAAAAAAGAAAAAAAAAAGGATTGATGTCATTTTAAAAAGGAATGGAAAGCACTATATCCACTATTGTTATTAATATTATTTTGGATTCCTAGAACACCTGGGATCCTGTGATCTCAAAACACTTTATAGAAAAGTTGACTAAGCATCACCCTGCACTTTTTGGAAAAAAAAAAAGAAAAAAATAAAGGAAAAAAAGCAAATATGGTAAATATGCAGCACAAACAGTTCCAGCACAACCATTTGCTTGTAATACTTGAGCCTCACTTGCCTTGCCTTAACAAGACCTTGCTTGCTTGCCTATGTATTGGCAGTTCAGGATAACAGTAATCCATCAAATCCTCAGGTTTCAGAAACATAGGTGGATTTTCAAGGGAGCGTTCTCCTCCCCATTGCTCCCATCTTCCCTCCCTAGTACACATCAATGTACATTTGGACAGAGACATTACAAGACTTTCTTCCCTTTTCTTTGAATGGAGAGGTCAAAAATGCAACAGACACCAGAGGGTCTTGTGGATCATTAGCCCAATGTGGTGAACAATATCTTGGCAGGGAGAAAAGTGCAGTCCAAGAGTCCTAGGAAATTATTCTATAAGCACTGGGAATAGAAAGTCCTATTTTTCACAGGGAGGATAACTGTTAAGTGTGGAATTATCAAGGCTAGATTTTTTTTTTATGGGTAAGGTAACATGTTTTTGGTTTTAGGGGTTTTTTTTGAGGGGAAAAAGTCTGAGTGAGGCTTTTCCTACTATTTCTACATTGCTATCGTTTCTTCTGGGTAGAGTCTCTGTTGTCCAAGAATAGAGCTAAGTTCATGCAACTGCAGAGCTAATAAGGTCACTTTCCTCCTGTTTTCATGAAAACTACAAGGAGTAAATGTCTTTGAGATTTCAATTTAGCTGAAATCAGTCAAGATATTCAGTAATTACAGGAGTTTGAAAGACAGCCAGACACTATGCTTATAGAAGCTATGTTTCTGTATGAAACCAGGCTGAGAAACAGCTGAAAAGAAAAAGTGAAAGTTACATTATCTGAAAGAGTTACCTGAAAAAAAAGCAATATAACAGAGAACGCTTCTTTATCTGAATAGTCCTGCATAAATCAATGGAGCTACTCAGCAAACAAGGACTGCAGCATCAGGCCTGGCAAAGGGCTTCCTCTGCTTTCATTCTGTTGAGATGTGAAACCAACTCTGTATCGACTCCAAGGCCATCACCAGTAATCAGATCAAGCCGGTACAAAGGGGACATTGAGAAAACAGCTTGCCACAGCTGCAGTGTCAGGGAATAATCCAGCTGCAGGTCACACATCGATAGCAGAGGGAGGAGGTAAAACTCCCTCTTCCCAGAGAGCTCGGCTCTCCCGTCCCTCACCCCAGCCAGAGCTCGGCCAGCCCTGCCGGCTGCGCAGCCCTGCAGCCACAAATATGCGCGCACAGAGAGGCGGCTGGAAAGCAGACGGGTTTATTTTATTGTTTTGCAACTTCCTATTTATGAAAATGCTCGGAGAGCCTGGATACGGATCAAGTTTCGCTGCTCAATATTTATTAGAGCCTCACCTGCCTCACCGGAACGGGAACTGCGGGCACTTTGATTAATGGATTGGAAAAAAGAAATGTATAGTTTCCCTGTCGCCTCGGTAAGCGCCTCCCTGTATCTTGTGCCGAGAGGCTATTTTACAGCATCGCAGCCCTCAGTGAATCTCTGCTGATTACTTGCTGCCTCCCTACAGCAGCACGGCTGCTCCGAGGTGTGGGGTGGCACCGTGTTTCATCCTGGAGCTGGAGCAGCACTGCAGTGCTATGTCAAGTAGAAATAGGCCCTCTCTGAACAGCAATAAAAGCACTGATTTAAAATATCACCCCAGTGGTGGCTGCAGGTTGGGGAATAAACTAAGTTCTTCCCCTTGCTCAGAGAGCACCCACCGGCGCCAAAGAGGGATTTCTGGCTGTGGCCTGACCACTTTCCCAAGGCAAAAGCTGCATTGCCTTTGGAGGCAGAGCAGTGTTAGAGAAGCCTGTGGACTCAGGCAGCTTCAGCAACTGCACCCTGTAGAGCATGAATGTTATAAAGTCATGGAATCACTGAGATTGAAAAAGACCTCTAAGATCCTCAAGTCCAACTGTTAACCTAATGCAGGTCCACCACTAAGCCATGCCCCTACGTGCCACATCTATGCACTTTTTGAACAGTTCCAGGAAAGGCTCTGTCCCTCTGCCTTTCTTCACCAACCACCTCTGGTTGTGAAATTAAGCTTAGGCCCACTTTTACACCAGCCTGGTGATTTTGAGCTAAACAGAGTTTGCACTTAGCCCCAGAACAGCCTGCAGGACGCTTACGCTTCGCCGCTGGGTAGGCAAGAGTCACTGCTGAAGCTCAGACCCATAGAACACCAAGGAGCTGACCTTACACAGTTGTTTGCACAGCAGGAAACCTTCCTATCCCAGCACTGGCCTGTTCCCAGAGCTCAGGCTTTTTGATGTACAGCTCAAATACTACTATCCATAGCTGCCATCCCACAGCTATCAGCCACCAACAGCTACAGCGTATGGTGCAGTGGGTCAAGAGCACTCCTGCATGATACAAAGGAGACCACTGATTCAATCTGTACCTTATCTATGCTACAAAACTGCAAAATTTTTCATGAATGGTGGAAGAAAAAGAGGAGAGCAGAGCATATTTCCTCCAGGAGAGGGCAGTCCCATACTCACACACTGGTAACTCATTGCACATGCTGGAAATGAATCAGATCTTCTTAATGAAAAAGGCCCGTTATCCCAACATCCTCAGCCAGTCTGTCTTCTCTTGACTGGTAGAGAACTGTGCCCTGCAGATGCCTGGAGTCTGTGCAGTTATTTAATCCTGCACATTGTAATCTTTTATCTTTACATTTCGACTAATAACGCTCTGCTCCAGTGGAAGTGAGTGAGTACTGGCATGTGTTAGCGCCAGGCACAGAGGAGCTGATGCTGTGAGGGTCTCACACATACACACTGTGGTACACAATGGGCTTTGCTGTCACATACCTCCTGTCCACCTCAAAGAATCTGACCCTTCTGTGCTGCACTAGCAACCTTCCACGTAAAATACCTGTGTGCTCACATACATAGATTACTCCATCTGCAGATTCCTCTCACCAGCTCTGCTGCTGCTCCCCCCTCTTCTTGCTTGGTATCTCCTGATCTGAGGGTTTCCCATCTCTGCCAACCTCTTTTAGTCTCCACTTTCCTATTTCCACCTTTGGCAGGACACCTTAGACCCATCCTTCAACCTGTCTCTTTGTGGTTTCATCAAGGGAAGTTCGTTAGCAAGGCTCAGTACAAGACACCTCTCTGTGGCTGATGCAGCATAGCCCAGCTCTCCTCACTCCTGGGCTGTTGGAGGGTGTTCTCCTGCACCATCGACTGAAGCCTGTGATGGCCTGTCCTCACCCCTTCCTGGGAATGCAAAGGAACCAAGTACATACAATCCTAAAAGTCTTCGAGAGGATCTGGCTGGACTTCAGTTAATTGCTACTGCAAATTAGGTCTAAACCCATTTGTCCCAACCGCATGATAGATGAGGCTGTACATTATGGCTGCTTCTAAAGTCTACATTTTTATCAAAAGATTGGCAGTCCCTGTGGGCCCCGCTGAGATAAAAAGGGCCTTCTGCTTCCCAAGCCTCTTTTCCCTGCTCACGCCTTCTCCCTGGTTTTTGTATTCAGCTTAGGGCCTCCAGGAGTGTCTAGAGGAATTCATTTCCTTCACAGTCCACCCCTCCTTCTCCTGAACGAAAACTAGAGCTGGTTTTTCCAACTTGGATTCGCAGGAGAAATATGAAAGCTAAAGGCACACGGTATAAATAAACATGCAATGGGAACAGAAAAGGCAAAACACAGAGGCCCAATGCAGACGAGAGAGACAATGCAGCATAACAAACAGCGAGCTGCGCTTCGCCTGTGGCATTTTCCAGCGACATCAATAATTATATAATACAACGGCCGCCGATTCTCGGGCGCCGATCGATAGCGGCTGCGGTGCCACCCCACTCCGTGGCGGGTTGTGAGCTCAGGGGCTCTTCGCAGGCCCACGCTTGGCCTGTGCCAGGGATCAATCCATGCACTTTGCAGGCAGCACCAAGGGCTAGGGAAGCAGCAAGTGTATTCCCCAGACTAGTATTCCCCAAGCACAGGGCTCTGCCCATGGCGCTCCATGCCAGCGGTGGTAGGAAGTGGCTTGCTGCCTTTTTGTTTTCCTCTCCCAGCTGCCTGCAGAAGATGCAACCTAGGTACTGCTTTGGATAGGTGCTGTTTGTTGGCAAGAAGTTGGAAGTGGTTTCATTCCATGAGTGTCTCACATGCTGCAAACTCATTCAGCAGGAAGCTGAATGTGGTTGGCAAATATAAATGTATGAATGCACCCACTTGTCAGGCCTTCCAGCAAAGCAATTAGGGGACAGGGTACCATTAGAGACATCCATATTTTTCATAACAAAATCTAATTCTCTAAATAGTTTATTTTTAGCATCCCTGCTGCAGTAAGTTGAAAAAAAAATAGAACAATTTTGTGGATAGAGCATAATGAGCATCTCTGCTTAACAGAGCGGAGTTGTGTAAACCCACCTCCAAACTCTCATTTTTAAGTGTATAGATGCTAAACATTGTCCTGGAGGGGGAAAAAATGGGAAATCAAATTAAGGAAACATTGAAAACAACTAGAAAAGTAACAACCCTCTTTTCTTTTAGGCAGGGATGCAAATCCTAAGAAGAGCAAGACTGAAATACAGATTTCAAACTATTAATGCTTATTTAAATGCTAACCTGAGAGAAACAGCAAAAGCATTGTCTGACCCATGCAACTTCCCACAAATGACAACTATCTCTAAAAGCTTCCCATGCCAAATCTAATTAAACTGAAAGAGACATTTGGAAACAGGAACTGGTTGGTCATCTTCAGGAAAGGGGACCTTTTGGGCTAAAACTGACAAATGTGGAAAGAAAAAAAACAAAACCAGCAGCCAGAAGATGTGGACAGTAGATTCTTGCTCTATGCAATTTAAGTTAAGTAATTGGCTTGTCGTGTGGTGTTATTATTTTATTGTGTTGCAGGCTGTCTCCGGTCAGGCTTTGTCTTGTATTTGTTAGACAAGCATTCTGATACCACTATGTAAAATGTCAAGAAATATAATTGGGCCCCAGTCCTACAAGGCCTTCCTTCAGACAGAACTCACATGTCATTGGGAATTTCAACTGATTTCCCTGCTGGAAGGCTGGATTAAAGGTCTTCCTACTGCAAAAATTGAAAAACTCATAACACTGACACGCTCATCTTGCCAATCAAAGAGTAATAAAAAACAGAAGTGGCTCTGAAAGAGATCATCCTAAACAGCAAGAAATCCCTAAATAATTAAAAAAAAAATACTTGTATCCCCCAGCCTATAAAACTCGTGGCACATTTCCCTACCCTTATAGCCACAGAGATAAGCACTTGAGAACCACCATGGATAGACTGTAGCATAAAATCACTGGTATAGAGGAGGATGCTATCCTTAGAACTCCATCTAGAGCCAGAAGCAGAGGTTTGCTTTTCCCTCTCTGGGAGGAGACACCAATCTGCAAGTAGGTATCTTGACTGAACTAACTGTCATGCATATATCTAATTTGCAAAGACAAAGAGGCACAAGAAGATAAGAATGAGTGATCTTGTAGTCGAGATGGTATGGCTATAAAAATTTATTCCTATGCATAATGCATTGCCTTTGCTGCAACTGGTGCTCCCAGATGAGTTTTGTTCATATGAATGGATCAGAGAAACTATTCTCCCAGTTTGTATAAGGGCGAGTTGAAACATGAAGGATTGTTAATATTCAGGTTGACTTCCTCCTCCCCCCCCCGCAATTAACAATTATTAAAAGGTATAATAAGCATAAATAACCATTTCCAGAGATCAAATGATGTAGAAAGAATCTAGTATTTATGGAACAAATACTTGAGTATTATCATCCTGTTACCAACAGATGATGGAGGTTAGGAAGAAGCCTATGGTAGATGAATGCAGTGGAACTGAACCTTCTGACTCCAGCCAAATACCATTCCTATCTGGCAGATGCAGCAGGAGAGCAATGGAATAGGTAAAAAGTATGGAATTGCTGCAGCCCAGCTGATCAGCAGTAGCAGGTTAAGCCACAGTAACCTGACTTTCAGGTCTGTGTCTGTACACTGGACTGGCTGCTCTTCTTCCATTTTCCAGCACTATCCATTCAATGCAGCTCAGAGTTCCTAGATTCAAACCCAAATAACCCGCTTGGGCCCAGGACATACATGTGAATATTTACAGAAGTTTTACTAGGGAAAATGTGTGGGTAGAAAGAACTCAAATATTTGTTGGCTGGAGAAACAAGCAGATTAACACAACCTGTACTGGCACAATGTTCTGAGTTTGCTGTTTGCATCTCTCTGCCATCTAATCAAGTCCCTTTGGAAGAGTTGTTTCTGTGAGGGCTCTCTCTCCATTGCATGCTGATGACTGATAATGCAGTCAGCATATTGTAAATGGGAGCTGCTTTCCACTTCAAAGGGACAAACCCTAATTTGCCATAGCCCTGGGTCAGGCGCAAGTTAAATGAGCCAGAGCAGGACACAGCCACACCCTCCATCGCTGGGCTGTGCAAGCTGCACTCACACACACCAAATCAATTACTTGGGGCTCTTCTGAATGCAATGGGAGAAAATTACATTTGAGCTCTGGCCTCAGCCGATCAATCCTACAGTAACCTGGTTTTTCTAGGAATGACACTGCAAGCGAGGCTTGTGTGACCTACAAAGAGAGAGGTCTCAGCTCAGTCGGCTCTCTAGGTCTCCTTTTCTGCTCTCTCTCTCTCTCTTTTGCTCTCTTTTCCCTCCATCCACGGAGCTATCCTGTCACACACTCCCTACCAGAGCCATCCAAGTGCAAGAAGTCACTGAAGCTTAAACACCAAATAGCCGATTTTATTTGCATCACTTATGATCAATCTACAGAAAAAAAAAAACTCCCCTTCCTCATTCATGTAGTAGCCACATCCAAGGATTTATCTACTTCCAGAGTCTACAGGCCAAGAAAGAGAGGCAAGCAAAGTGAGTTACAGCATTCAAGACTGCTTCACTGCAATAAAACCCAAGAATTAAAATAACCAGGACCCCACTTGCTCCCCTCCAGAGCTTATCAGACCTTGCAAACTCACAAGTCTCTTGAGCAACCCATCCTGTGTGGAAAAACACATAGGATGTGTGAAAGAGATGGGAAATTCCCTTGGGGAAGGAAAAAAGTCATAACCCTAAGCAGCAAAGGCCCTGTAGAAACATACATAATTACTACCTAAATTTATGCCTTTAACAAGTACCAAAACACCACAATATGAGATTTTTCTTCTTAGTAAACAAAGACAACACTCAGAGCCTTGCAAATTTTAAGTTCTGTTGGTTTACTTGAACTGTAATTATGGGCTTAGGAACACAAAGATTACCAAGAAAGCACTAAGAGTCATAACTGTGTTAAATCTGTCACTATAGCTTTGTTGCCCTATCTGTCCACACTTGTCACAGGGACGCTGCAGGCAAGCAAGGTTAATAGCTGTGAGCTCCCTTGAAGTTAGGGAGCTAGAGACAAGGATGTTTTTTCTTGATTGCTTTCTAGAATAGTTCAGGCCAGGACTCAAGGCAAGGAACTGAAAGTCAGCAATTCCACCATCTTATCATCCCTCTCTACTTTCCCATGGGTTCCTCTCTTTTACCTCAGTGGTCTCTGCAAGCTGGTTCTCACTGAATGTTCCACGCATTTCACAGACTGATGATTCATTTTCAGAAATTAGATGCATCAGAGCTCAAATCTGATTGACAGCTGATGGGCTCTGCCCTCCTGAGTGACCAAAGCCCAGATTTCTAAAGGCTATTTAAATGCCTTAATAATATCTTTAAAACCTAGTGCACAAAAAGCCGAGTTTAAAGCAATATAAATAAATATCCACAAGTGAAGCTAGATAGATACAGAAAAAAATAATTATATTTGTATCTGTGTCTACCTAAACCATATCAGAAGATGAAGTCTTCAATCTTTCACTTGACAGAATGCCTTCTGACCTGCCTAAACAGAGTGTCTCTTCTAAAGACCATCTCAGTATCAGCCAGTATGAGAAAATCTGCAGAAAAGGATCTTCCCTGTAGAAAAATTGAGAGTTTAAAAGTCTGTGACTACAGCACAGAAAACAAAAGACTACATTCTTGGCAATTTCCATGAGTATGTCAGACTGCAGCAAATTACATCCTATAAGCTCTGTGCAACCATTGACATAGTATTTGCATTAGCTTGTCCTCCTCCTCATGAGTCAGGGTGCCCGTGCCTCAGATGTCTACCTAGAACAATAGAAACCTGTAGTGTGTGCCAGACTGGGGTACAAATTAACTGCTGTGCAATCACAGGGGATGTTTCCAGGATTCTTACAGCTGGAAAACAAACAGTGAAATTTGGCCTCACATTTATTAGGGTATAAAACGGTTCTCATTAAAAAGTCATCGCATATCACAGGACCTCGCAGCAATATCTGATTTAAAACAAGTCAACCACCTCTCGTGGACACAGAGCACACAGGAGGATGTGACTTGCTGCAAGATGGTACCTCTTAATAATGACCTCCATGCCAACAGATAAGACCATGAAAGCAACACACCAGCAATCAAACAACACAATGCTAACCTCAAAACCCTAAAAGCTGACTCTGTGCCTGAACATACCAGAAACATATCAGTATGGCATGAGAAAACTTCTCAAGCACAGATTGCCATGGGTATTCACTGAAGATGGCCAAGTACAAAATGGCAGAGCGTTATTGACGCACATGGCTGTCAGGTTGCTGATGCATTTTTCCTTCTCAGCTCTCTAAACACTAGGTCTAAACCACATGACAAAGTAACCAGTGAGACCATCAACAGCCTGAACACTTAAAAGACAGGAGATGTCAGAAATACAGACCTACTGAAATTTGGGGTGAACTAAAACCTCCTCACCTGTGAATTTGGAAAAGTAAGAGTTCAAACCCGTAGATACAGAATCAATACAAAGGCTGCTCTGCTGAGGCTGCAGCACAGGTTTTTTGTACTTGCAGTTTTGTGGCTCTTCTGTTCTAGGTGACATCTCTCCAGCTGACAGTGGCATCTGAACAATGCCTGGACCTTTTAAGCTGAGCTTCTTTTGTTAAGCACCGGAAATGCATCTGTTAGTGTTCAAGAAAACACTGTCTTTCTCATGAAAGCAAAAACCAAACCAAAATACATGCTCTCATTAGCTTCTGACACACTGTTCATGATGTGTATAAAAATTGGCTCTGCTATTTCTAATAAACAGAAAAGAGCTCATACAGATTTAAGTACTTAGACAAGCATAGTGTGTTGCATTAAGGAAATGTAGAACTATGTTACAAGAAATATAAAGGGAATTCTTCACTGAATTTGCTGAATACAGCTCTCCTCCATTAATGCAATTCTGGCTGTCATTACCAATGGTCTTCCTAACTCCTGGCCAGGATAAACTAGTTACCAAATTGGGAACTCACTGCAGCTTTATCTAGAAAGGTAGAGTTGAAAGAAATGCGGGTCAATTCACAGAAAAAGTTTCTTTCTTCATCATGCAAGAGTGGGATGAATAAGAACAGAATCCATTTATCAACAGTACATTAAAACTCCAGGGCTCCTAAGGTTTATTTCATTTTGAATCATGGCCTGCCTGCTCATTTTAACATGACTTCATGAAAAGCTTTCTGCATTAAAAAGGGATCTCAGGGCTTGGCTTTCTTCCTCCCCATGCTCCAACTGCTCTTCTCACATGTTCTCAGCTGAGCCACACTGCACAGTGATGAGAGTCCCAAACTCACTCTCTGCCTGTGTGACCCAGTGAGCAGCTAATGGCTGAAGATCATCATGGAAACATCAGTTCTCAGCAAGGCTTCCATGGAAACATCAGTTCTCAGCAAGGGTTCCAAAAAGATGTCCAACAGCACACACGTCAGGTAGACTGCCCATACTGGGAAGAGTGAAAGGTTCCTTTTACTCTTGGTAAGACCAAGGTTTCCTCTAAGAAACACAAGAGGATCCAAACAAGAAACTGTGGACACACAAATTTCCAGCATCCAGGCACTGGTACCAGCCATAGCAGATCTCAGGCTGTATTCTACAGGCAGCTTGTGCTGGGTTTCTGTGGGGAAATTAATTATCCTTTCTGTGCTTCCATTTCACTACAAGGAAGAGTAAAGTCTCCAGGATTAAAAAAAAACCAACAAACCAAACCCAAAACTCCCAAACGATTAAAATGTACATTTTCACTAGCCTTCTGTACTAGTTGCACAGGGAATACAGAGGAGGGTAATAATAATAATAAAGAAAGAATCAAGAAAAGTATGAAAGGATGAAAACACTGAGTTTCAGAGTTTTAAAATGATTATTTAAGACATCTTTCACATTTGCTCAGCACAATGTCCAGGAATGCCAAAAGAACCTTTGCCCTCTTCTTAGGAAAATAACATGGTGAACTTTTACTATGGATCATGGGAAAATTAATGTTAACACTTTCAGCCAGCATTAAAGTGGCTTTAATTCAATTTAGTTGGATTCTCTTTAAAGGAAAATTAAATGAAATCAAATGAAGGCCATTTTTAATTCCAAACAAGTGTGTGTGCATGCATCAGTTTAATACATTTTACATAATCCACTTGAAACCCACCTTGTTACTTAATTCAGATCAACTTTCCCGTGTGCTCTGCCTAGACAAGCCCTTAGAGATAACATTATCTATCCTCAAGGAACAGCTGCATTTCGTTATTGACACCTAACTCTAGAGAGAGCTACTCTGGAAAGGACAACAGAGTTGCACACAATTTATATGTCTGTCACAGTGAGAACAATGCTCTGTGTACAGCTACAATAACAATTAATATACTGGCGGTTGTTGTTCCATTAGTCACTAATTACACAGTAGACCAGTTATACAGAAGCCTTGTTCCTGGCAAAGAAGACACTGCTCCAGAATTACTGAATTGATAATCCAGAGCCTGCCTTTTGTTTCCCTGGTGATACCCTGCACCTTTGCCATCAGTTAACTGAAAACACCACAGATGGTACAGATCCATAGGCAATGGCTCTGCACTGCACACCGCTGTTTTAAGAACTTCTGAATTATGGCATTTGCATGAGAGGAGTCAAGGTGAGTTCAGTGACTGAACAGAATTGCTTCCAGTCTTTGTCACAAAATATAAGAAGAATAGTTTGTCACTGAAGATTTTTGCTTCCTCTTACAAAATAAAGAAGTGTGGCAACCTCCACACATTGTCTCATCAGGCTTTTGTGAACACAAGAAAATGCCAACCCTGGTTGAGGGTGGGTTTGAAGGACCTTTGTTTTGCCAAGACATCTTGCAAAAGCTGAAAAGGTAAGAGGTGCACAGCACCTTTTAAAAGGATGTTGCAATGAACTCCAATGCATTTGGTAAGGCACAGATGTGACCCTGGCCAGCCAGGAAAAGCACAAACGGGCCCAGCTCCACAGCTTTCCTTATGATCTTTTCTCCACATTCTTTTCCTGTGTTGCTTTCTCCATGCCCTTAATTCAAGAGGGCATCATGATCTGTGTTGTCCTGTGATCCAGCCAGTCCAAAGGCCCAACACTGCTGCAGGTTTTGCAGCTTTGAGGAGAGCCACAAAGGAGTGTTCTGGCCATGATATCTGATGTGTGAAGAGCAAACAGGAGAGGTGATCGTCCTTCTTACATCATCCTGGATGTAGCAAGTTAGAGCAGAAGGGTAATTGCCTCACCTTTCCTCCCCCCTACCAAAGAAAAGACCCAAGCATTGAGGAGTCTTTGAAAGATGCCAATTTACAAAAGTGGCAATTTCCAATCAGCTTCTCTAATTAGCATTTAGTGGAAACTTTTTGCCTTCCACCAATAACAGATCTCTCCAGGGAATTGTGATTAGAGCAAACTTCCTCTTGATATGGGAAAAGGGATAGAGACAGTGTTAAAGACAGCATTACATAGTTTTTTAATGAAAGCCTAACCTCGAGAAGTTGCTCACTGGAACAAGTCAATGAACCATTTTGATCTCATTATTTGGAGTCCTAACTTTTAAAATTAAAACCTAGTCAACTCATCTTGATCCAACTGTGTTCATCTGCAGTCAACAACTGCAGGAAAATAAAATGCCTCGCCTTCTCTCCCTTTTTCTTTGTTGTTACTACAAATAAAAGTGGAAAGAAATTCTGTATGCGTTCATTAATATTTATACAGATAAAATTGCATACATCATATGTTGGGGTTTGGGTTTTTTTACACATAAAAGTCATCCAGTTGACTTCAGCTTCATTATAAAACTGCTAAGTCATCCCCCAAACTGACTAATTCTTTATTGTCTGTGATGAGTACCAAGGAACAAATATTAGCCTTATAATGAAAATTCAATCACAACCTTAGCTACTCACAGACTACCACTCTGCTGCACAAGGTACAGGTGAGCATAATTGACAAGATGGATCGAATGATCCAATAGGTTTAACTTGTGCAAGTTTTTATGGCAAAGACTTTGTTTCAGCTTAACTTAGTATAGTACCACATTTATCCATGGAGCTAGAGAAACACTGAAAAAGAAAGCACAGATCAACTGAACTTCCCTTCTAGAAAGAAGACACCTTTATACCAAACAGCAATAAATGAACAGAGAGAAGACTGGGACCCATCACACAGAGAGCATCTTTTATGTATGGGGGGAGATGGGCCTGGAACTTCCTTTGTCTTCATTTTCATTGTGTAGACAGGTAAGCCAAGGCACAAACTGATTAATTGACTGACTTAAAGAGAGCCTGTGGCAAAGGCAGGAATTAAGCTCAGCTCCCCCTGAGGATCAGTCCAGTATCTTAACAAACCCATATCTTTCTGTTCTGAAATGCTGTGGCTTTCCTTTGTAATTAAACAGCATGGATATGAGGGGGCTGATTTTAACTGTCATTGTACTGAAAGAGCTTGCACTGGTCAAGTGGGGAGGAACTGCCTTGCCAACCTAAAAAGGCTTTTCCTCTACTTAATTCCAGGCTTCTAAGCTTTCAGAAATAGAAAATATTGCATAAGCAACAGTACTGAGCAATTTTGAAGGCATACTGAAAGAGCTTTTTATACTCTCTCGTTTTAATAGCTGGTGGTTTTACTGTAGTAGTATACAGTTTCAGAATAATGTGCATAGGTTTAATGCCTGCTATGATAATATCCAAGGTGAAGATATTGAAAATTCAATTAAAATACAGTTTAGGATATTGGCCTATTTTAATTTTAAGCCTCCTTTACCCTCCATCCACTCCTATGCATCCAGGACTGAAGCTAGAAGTTACTGAATCTTTTCTCCTGTAACTCATAATCTGAAGTTCTTTGTACTTCTTCAGCATTTGACTATCTGAAACCTCTTCTTAAAATTCTACAGAGTCTCTCCTTTAACAGACAAGGACATTGTTGTGCTGAGACAGGAGTGGTTCCTATTAAGGACAAAACTAGATGGGCACCCCAAAGTTTTGCCTCTTAGCACTAAGCCCTGGGTTACTCATACGTGCATGAACTTTCTTTTAAGCCATGGTCACTTTTTTGAGCAGGTTCAGAGAGGGAGCGTAACTTATTTCACCACAGCAAAAGAAACTCCCTCCTCTGCAGTTCTCAGTTACCTTTAAACATCACAACTTTTTTGTTCCTCTTTCTAGTTGGATCAATGAAGTTCTCACTGTCACTGCTGCCTTACACGGTACAGAGAAGAAAATAGAAGTCCTACTGGGACACAATCAGAGAAACAACAATAATTTCAAGAGGCAAGCAATGAACCAGAATCTCAGAAAAGCTTCAACAGTTGTCCAGAGTTTCTGCTGATCCTTCCCAAAATATACGTGAGAGCATGCTGGAGGATGAATCTCTTTGGTTGCCTGCTAAACTGAAGAGAGGTGTCAAGCATCACTGCACATAACAAAACAATGTGCAGTGCTAGGACAAGCACTGCTGGAACAGAAGGGAGATCCTTGTTCTATTTTCTCTAACAATGCTCAGGAACACCTGGTTCTGGAAAATGAACATCAATTTGTTTATGTCAGGTTTGAGAGAACATATACCTGAAGTGTTTATATGGCCTGTCTAAATCTTATCCTGACTGCAGTAATGGCAGGTGTTATCCTTGTCACATGAAATATTATCACTAAAGTACTTGCTTCTGAAACTCCTCCAACTTTCCAAATTTTATTGTAACAAATTGTATATCTAAAATATTATACCTTTGGTACTCCTTTATTTCAGTGGGAGCACACGGTTTCCATAATAAGAGGAAAGTAGCACAACAGGTTCCAGGACATTTCATAATCAAACCTACTCTAGATTTAGTTTATAGAGATGTGAAGAGTGAGGTTAAGCACCATGATCATCAGTCTCCAGTAACTGACAAGTGGGCTCTTCAAGGCATCTGAAGGGTCACTGCCCTATTAATAATTTGCATGAGCCCCCTCTAACCACCTAACAAAAGCTGATCACATCTCTGTTTCATATACAAGGGGACACAAAGTAGAACGAGTCTCACAATTAAGCAGTGAAAGACACTGAACAAAAAAAGGGCCCTTTTCCTTAGCACATAGTTCCATCTCTCAGCACTGCCTGCAGAGACACCCTTAGTCCCTGCACTTGGGTCCCCATGGGTTATGGTGCATTCAGGTAACCACCCAGCTTGAAACAGATGAGCTGTTTCTACCCTCCTGGTGCCCACAGGCCTTCCTGCACACCACCACTAGCATGGACCTTTTTTGGTAGCTGCTTTTGTACTGTTTGCTGGTGAAGTAGCAAATATCTCCTAGAGATGACTCTTGCTAAGTCAGAAGCTTGGTGACTTCCAGTGCTTACACCCGACTAGAAGAGAGGCCGAGGTGTACATGCAGTGCCCACAGGGCAGGGCTGGAGGAAAGATGCACATCTACCACAGGGAGGTGAAGGATATAAATGGAAGCTTTCTTCTCCAGTGATGTTGTCCTCATGCATCACACCCTGCCTGGCTGTAGTACACTGCCAGACCAGTTGGCAGCAAATAAAAAAGGCAGCACATCGAAACTCGGTAATAACAGGAAAGATCCACCCTGTGTTGTTGTCTTTTGAGGGTGTTGCCTTGTTTGCTGGCTCCTGAGATGGGCTCTTTCCTGTAGGGAGGGGATATCTGCGTGCCCTGCTTCCCACCTCTTGCTGTGGATCTAAATGCACAGGCCCTGCTGCGAGGTGAGTGCCATTTGAATTGACAAACTGGGATTTCCGCTGCGCGCCTCACGCTTAGCGCAGCCCTGCCTGGGCTTTGAAGGCAGCGGCTTGTTGCCTTGGGGTCTGAAAGTAACAAAGCCGCGCTGAACAAGCCCAGGGCTCCCGTTGGATTGCTCGATCAAAGGCAATATTAAACAGCACCGTTTTCATAACTACTATTCTGGGGCTCTTGGAAAGCAAGACAAAGGAGATGAAGTTAATTTCTGTTATCATAGCCTGGTGCAGCTGCAAGGGCCCTGGGAGAAGCCATCTTCTCTTGATGGTTTATGCAGCCTGTGTCTTTGCAAGAGCTCCCATTAAGCAAACAGAGCTTCAAAAGCTTGTCAGGCAATTCTGTTCCCCTCCTGCCTGCACCATTGCAAAATCCACCCCATTCCTTCCTTCAGACATATTCCTTACAGACACCAGGGAGCCTTCCTGTCCTTGACCACTTCCCTGCACCTCATGGCTCTCTCCTTCACTTTTTCTCTCAGCCCATTGCCCTGCCCAGGGAGACTCAAACTAGCCAAGCACTGCACCAGGCACAGGAGTGCTGTGCAAGGGAACTGGACAGAGAAAGAGTCCTGCAGGTTCTTGCTCTGCCACCAGCCTAGCTCACAACCTTAGAGAAATATCTTAACCTTTGGTTTCTACATGGTCATCTGAGATTAACAGGGCCCAGCAGGCTTTTTGGTTTGTTTTGTTTTTTTTAAAGAAAACTGTACTGTGCATCCTATTTCTTTCTATTCCTAGATGTGATAGGTGATGGAAGTCACTAAGCATATTGCAGGAGAAAGTCAAAGCTATCTCCTGATTAGAAGCACTGTTTGGGACATTTGAGGCAATTTTAAAACACTTCTCTTACAAACCATCATTGTCATGGTCAACAGATCACCTTGAGAATGGATGCTTGAGCATCAGTGCTGTCCCAGGACTGTACATAGGTACCTTGGGCTCTGATTTTTCTTCCTTACTCTTCATCCATAGTTGAGCATAGAGATAATTTATGGAAAAGCAAGAGTGTGGTAGAACTTGCTTATACTCTCAGCTTGGTTGCAATAAGGATAAGGAGGATGAGAAATCTGGGTAACCGTGAAAAGCTTTGAAATGAGATTACTGAAAGGGAGGAAGGAGCTCCAGAGAGCTTTGTTTAAAGTCTTCCTCTTCACACTGCTTGTTATTCCTTTGAGGTCAGTCAGATAAAGGCACAAATTTGGGATAGGGCATGGAAATAAAGCACTGCTTGAGATAAAGCAGGGTACTTCAAGAACTCATCTGCATTAATGGACAGAAGACCCCATATTTTCATCCTCTCAAACTAGGAGTCACCCTGGGACTCTATGATCTAGGGAGATGTCCCCAGCAAGCTGACCACTCCTGTGCAGGAAGTACTTTTTGCTAATAACTGCCATCTGGGATTTCACAAACTGGTTTCATTCAAGTTTGCTCTCCCCTCTAATCTCAAGTTCCCCAATTAGTTGAAAATATATTAAAATACAGAAAAATCTTGCTGGAAAATTTCTAGATAGATCCAGTACTGATGCCCATGAAATGAACAAAAATGCAACATCAGGCTCAAACAAGAGGGAGACACCTGTGTTCAGCTATTTGCTGATACTTTTCACATCTCCCCAGAGATGTCAGAGTTTTTCCTACTAAGTGGTCAGTACAGATCTCCAACAATTTCTGAATAAAACTGCCCATTCTAATTGTTGGAGGCATAAAAAGAAAGAGCTGTTCTCAACCCAGAAGAGAAGTAGCCAGTCTTCAGTTTTAAAGCAAATCATCTAGATGTAAATTGCTGCATAATTTAAGTTTATTGAACATCTAACACCAGGAAATGTGCAATTCATGAAATTTTCAGTGAAGATATACGAATGAGAGTTTCCGATACATTTTTAAAATGTGAAATTATCAAAGTTTTATGCACTGTCGACTTTGGCCACATACGGCAGAGTTAATTGAAAGCGCAGTCCTGGCTTTAAAGGTGTCCCCATGAAAGTGGCAATGTGTGTTTTATTGTCTCTTAGTCATTTGCAACTCAAAGGTGCCCAGATTTATGCATGAAAAAGTGTTTCTTCCAACTGCCAGCCTGCACTGCATGACACCATTGAATCCAAGAATCTGGGTAGATGCTTTATTTCCTGCATTCACATCACTGGTCCTGTAGTTTCTGCAAACTAAATCATGTGCCTGGCTTTCCAAGATGCAACCCTTAAGCTCTGGATCAGACTCCATAAGATATTTGCTTGGACTGGATCAAAGATCCTCTATTTGGAGTACCCCCAACAAGAGGAACAAACAAGACAGGAACAAAGTGCTTCACGGTGTTGGGAAAAAACAGAATGGTAAAGGTATCCCCTCACTCAGGAGGGCAGAACAATCTTTTAGCAAAGCACACATGTTACAGCTCATCCCCTTTTTCTTCCCCTCACAGACAGGTACCAGTTTAGGATTTCTGTAGCCTCAAGTTGGAACAGGTACTGCCGAGGACAACCGAACTGAACGACACATCCTTAACCTCCTAGAGAGAGACAGCATAAATCCAGCCTGAAGCCTCTGCTCCATGAAATTGGATTAGGGACTCTGCTACCTAAACCAGACAAATAGCTCTTACAGGGTTTTTTTATTTTTTTCCTTTCTTATTTTTTTGGGTTTTTTGTTTTGTTTTGATTTGGTTTGGTTTGGGTTTTTTGGGGGGGGGAGGAGGGTGATGGTTTGGGGTTTTTTTCTTCACATAAAAAACTCTGCAAAACCAAAAAATCATTGAAGAGGGGTTAAGCAATCTTCTCCCCCACAACAGCAAATAAGGCCACAGAGCAGAATTCAAACTCCAATGCAGAACTGATGGTTTTCTAAAAAAGCATTAGGTCATGCATTCTCAGTACAACCCTGGTGCAGGAGGTAGACATCATAAAAGTTGTTGGACTCCTTGGTTTTACTACAAGTACATCTTTGGTCCCTTGTTTTGGTCGTAAAGCTGCAGCAGTAGGAAACATGAAGTGGGATATGTGGTTAAAGTTTAATGCAGGGAGATGAAAGAAAAGAGCCATGTTTTCCCCTTCCTTGCAGCTGCAGTGAGCCAGCATCAGGAGCAAAAAGAAATTGCCCACACTGACTGGAGACTGCAGAGCAGACACCACACTGCACATTTTACAAATGCAACAGAGCTGCCCACCTCCAAAACTGCCAAGGGCAACATGCAGGGTCAGCTCTCTTTCTGTGGCCACCATCCCAAATATTGCTGCTGAGATGCTGCTGCAAGGGCTGTACTGCTGCTGCCACCTCTGCTCACGGAGCCAACAGGCATTTTCAGCCATCTGCTGTGACAAGTAGGGGCTCTTCCATGGCCTGCCTTCAGCACAGCAAGCCAAGGAACAGAGATCTGGGACTGGGGTGCTTTTGGGAATAATGCTTTGCCTGTGTCTGTGTGGCAGGTGCAGACTTATTTTCCTTACCTACTATCTAGCATTTAATGCAAGCTCCACTGAATGGTGGAAGTCACAGAGCTCTAACTCTAACATGTATAGTGGTTGAAAACACAACTGGAGAGAAAAATTAGGCCTCTCCAAAGCAGGCCAGGGCCCAGGGATTAATGTGCTTTCTGAACTGTGGGATAACTACATTCCAGATCCTGCTCTATTTTGAAACAGAAATAGATTTTAATGTCTTATATTGTACTGGATTAGAAGCAGTCTCTACTTCTTTCAAAAAGGCCATCCTAGCCATGAGGAATCCTTCTTTGTAACAGTTTTCACAAAAAAATTCCCTATTTTCCCAAAAATGTTCTCTTTTTACTATTTGCATGATCACTTTAACAGCACCAGCTCTGGCTGCTAGCAAAAATAGTGACTATATAGTATCAATCCACTCTTTTCACTTAGTTCAAATATGTGAATGGCAGAAAAAGAAAAAAAAAAACTCACTTTGAGAAGAGTTTCCCTTCCTATGAACATTGATATTAGGCAGTGCTGCTGTTAGATACCTAAACAGGAATTTGAGAAAATGCATGTCTGGGTGATTTTTGATTTTGCCTTTGAAGTGCTTAAGTTTTTCTTCAGAAGTTCAACACAGCAATATAGCCACAAGTTTGCCACCAATTGTCCTCTTCCTTACAACACTCTGGGTCTCTCTTCTCCTCTCAGAGTTACAGTTCATGCAACCTGGGGAGGGGACCCAGAGCTCCATCCTGTACACCCAGTTGCAGGAATGCATTTCAAGGTCTCCTGCTGCTGTGCCTTTGCTCCAGTAACTAAAGAACTGACTCAACTGCTGGGTGCAAAGCGACTGCCAGGGTTAGAATGAGATTAGCAAAATCCTATGGAACAATGATTCAAAGGTGCTGTAACAAATCAATTTCTCACGTGCAAAAAACACAATTACTACACAAATTATTTTGCTCTCACCCCATTCCTCTCCCTGCAGTGAGCCAGGGCTGAGAAACTTCATCCTTTGGGCTTTAAAAATATGTAGTCCCTCCTCTTAGGTGAGACTGCCAATGGTAGGAGCAGTAGTTCTCCACCTCCCTCGGTGAGTTGTGCCACTAGAGGGCACACAGATTGCCAAAATAATGCAGGGAAAACAATAGGTCCCTTGCTCTTTGAACCTATATTACAAGTTCTCCATCTCCATGAGCAAGCATGCTACCATTCAAGAGCAGCTCATATCTGCCAACACAGATTATCACCTCAGGAGTTTCTAATCTTCTCCACTTCATCATCCTTTAGGTAATTACTCACATCTCCCAGTTTTCCCATTCTGGCACAAAAGCAGAATCTCTACCTAATGCAAAGGTGGGGGATAAGGGGGATTTTTTAATTCTTTCCAGGGCTTATGTATTTTTTAAAGAGGAGATTCCAACATGAAAAATCAACACATTCAGCACAGACAACCCAAGTCTACAACGTTTCTTGTCTCTGGTTCAGAACCAGAGCTCAACTGCACTCCCACTGTGCCACATCTGAGCTGATGAGCTCTCCCACCCTGCTGGGTTGCATGTGGTAAGGATGTCATTGCCAGCAGCCACCTTGAACATACCAAGGCTAGTCAAAAAGTCCAAGCTGAGTAGCATCAACTTCCACCCAGAGTCAGCTGTTCCAGCTTTGTTCCCTGGCACTGCTGAGCTGCTGAGGCCCTCAAACAGGCCTTGCACTGACTGGGAAAGATCCAGCAATGCTGAACAGTCTGGACTGCGTGCAATGCGAAATGGTGCTCCTTGCTTCCTGCCCAGGAAACAGATTGCAATTTGCATAGTGCTGCACCTGAGCTAATAAACTATGATGAACTCTCTCTGGGTCTGCATCCATGGCACAAATAATCATCAGTCTGGATAATTCCCATTATGTATCCTGGCTCTTTCACTCAAGCTGCAATACCTTTTACCTCTGGAAGTCCATGGTGCCAGCCAGCATCCACTACAAAGCCTGCTCTCAATTCCGGCTGTTCCATTCCCATTAAAGCAAGCAGCCAACACCACCCATCTCACTTTCACTCTTCAGTTCTTGCTGTAGGTGAGATAAGAGCAGAGCAGCTGGGCCATCCCCACGTGCTGCTGATCAGCTTGGCAGACTCCTACAATCTTCTACTACTGCCTCCCTCAAACTCACAGATGGCCCTGGGAGGGCTCAGCTCTTGTGACATGCCAGGAATGCTACAAGCTCAACCACATCAACTTCTGAGCCTGAAGGGACCTGTCCAGTGTTCAGTTACCCATTTTGAAAATGTGCAAGGAAAAGAAAAAGCAGAACCTACCACCTGTGTCAATGGGGAACCTTCCCAAGCCTAACACAACTCACAGGACAGAGATACAGACACTGAGTTTTTGCCTTACTGGGCATCCATCAGGCTGCCTTTTCCCACCTATCAGACAGATCTGAATGAACACTCCACTAAAAGAAATAGGAAAAAGATCTTTGAGTTAAGCAGCTGATACAATCAGGGTTTCAATTGTTAATATAGCAGAAGACTTCCTCACATGTCTTCCACCAGTATTTGCATCACAGCAGAAATAATACAAGGCAAGAAAGAAAAACGCTTTAAAGAATATGGCTCTTTGTCAGACTGGAAGTATTAGCTGTAATTCAGAAATTAATGACAGCATAAAAATCTATTAAGGCATCTAGACTGTCTCTCAAGGGACCTTTTCAAGCTTGTGGTGCATGGATTATTCTCCAGAGCTCTGCCCAGCCAAACTTCAGATGTCCCAAATGACAGCAATTCCACCACGATTCTTAACAAAGCTATATCTCCATCTAATCTCTTTCTTCCACTAAGTATTTTTCCTCTCCTGCCAATTTTTTCTTTCTTCTTCCAAATTTTCTATCATAAGAGACTCTTCTAGCTCTGAGTCCACACTAGACAGTTCTTCATGCCTTCCCAGTATGCCTACATCATTAGCATAGCTCCTCTTTAGTCATTTAGCCAAAATAGCTATATATTTAGCTCTCACAAGCATTCTTCATAAGTCAGTCCCTCCAGCCCCTTAATCATTCTCCTTGCAATCCTCTGAATTCCCTCTAATTTTGTTTACATCTTTCTGGAATTGAAGTGCCCGGAACCAAGTGCTGTAAACAACAACAGCTCGTTATCTGGCTAGACTGTAATTCTGGTGATCACAGCACAGGCCCTGCACATGCCATGCACACACAGACACATGCACACGCTCCTCCTCTGGTTCAGACACGAGTTCCACTCACTGGACATTCCCTCCTCCACACTGACATAATTTCCTTCAAGGAAATCCAGTTCCAAACAAAAGTGAGGGCACATCTTCAGTGCAGCACTTTCAGCTGCCTGCAGGCTCAAGACAGACACCAGCTACTGGCTGCATCCAGGTAACATTTTCAAGTTTTTGATAACGGCTATAAAGGCCACAATTTTGAGAACTTTTTTTGTTTTAGATGTCAGTTGAGACTTTGATGTAGTCTTACGACGGCAGATAACACATCACAGGAAAGCCTTCAAGTACTTGTGCCTTAATCTGTTCTTGAAACTCAAGTTGGAATTTTTCCAACAAAACACCTTTTTTGTCTTTATTAGAAAAACGCCATTTTGGTGAAGCAGAAGTGTTCTGCAAAGGTCTTTGCTTTGCTTCAGCAAACTTCTGGAGAACTTGAGAAAGAGTTCAGAAAGAAACCTGTCAAGGTTCCTGCCAGCTCTCAAGACATGTGAATCACAGAATATTCTGAGTTGGAAGCGACCCACAAGGATCATTGAGTCCAACTCTAAAGTGAATAATCCACGTGAGGATCGAACCCACAGCTTTGGCATCATTATCACCAAGGCACCAAGGAAAGGTGGCAGCTCCACAAGAAAGTTTCTTTTAGATCAAGGTCACACTAAGCCTCTCTCTGTAACAATTTCAAAACCTCTTTTCACTTAGCATCCCCAGGTCTGAAAGAATTACAGAGCTGTTACTCCTGTGTGTGGCAAGGAAAGCAGAGCCTTGAAGTCTTCTGCCTCCCCAGTATGTTTCACATGGCTGTTCCTCCTTCGCAGCAGCTACAACAAAGCTTCAGCATCCAGGAGAGCTTGAGGTGTTTGTTTCAGTTTTTGTGGTTATTTGGGTCATTTTGGTCAGCAGGAAGAAGAGAAAGAGATGAAAAACTCCTGGGGTTGACCAGGGGATGAGCAGAGCCTACATGCAGGGGTCTTGTGAGGTTCCTTAAAGCCTGAAGAAAAGGCTGCTGCTACAAATATTTACATCAGCATAGATGGAGCAAGGCCAGCCAGAATGGCCTTTTCTTTTCTCTATGCACACAGCAGGCCAAAGGAGAAGGAAGGCTGCACTGCTGACCGTAGCTCGAGGTCCCTCTGGGGCAATGCCACAGCTCATTTACCTCATGCCGCAGCTGGACTTTGTTTTTTTTATCAACTTCCCAATCTGTTGTAGCTCTGTGGCTACTGGATAGTACAGAGCAGTCACCAGTAGGCACCTGGGATACATGAGAATGGAGCAGAGCTTATGTACCCTCCCTTTAGCTCCCACTGTTTCCTGCCTTCCCTCCCTTAGCTGGCCTAGACTACAGACAGCTCATACACCACTTGAGCTGGCATGATTAAAGTTTTTATTTTTCTTTGAATCACCAAGAAATTACTGTTCGTAAAAGCTGAACATGGATACAGCATGACTCTTCCAGACAAATAGTTTCCTTTCCTCTCCAGAAGATCTGGAAGTGCAGAACATCTCACAAGGGCACACCCAGTCAGGTCTATCCTGCCCAGCTACCCAAACTGAGACTGGACAGAACACAGAGGTGCTGGACAGAGCCTGTGCTGCTGAGGAAGTCAAACCAGCAAGGCTGTGTTAATGAAGGTACAGCCCAAGCATAGACTTGCTGATTTCCTGCTTCAGGCTGCATCCAGCTCATAAAATAGCACAGCTACACAAGGAGGGTGGACTCAGTCAGGCTGTACTATTTCTGAATATGTGGTCTAATTCAAAAACAATGCAACTTGTGCATGTAAGAAAGAGGATAAGAGGAGTCTCTCTTCTATTCCCAAAGACTCTCCCCTGAAAGTGTAGGAGTCAAACATGTCCTTTTCACTCTCTGGGCTGTACTTCCTGCCCAGGTGACCGAAGTGTGACTAAGTTGCCACCTCACACTGAGGCTATCACAGAAAGATGAGCAGGGGTAGCCAAGCCACAGAAACAATCCTGTTTCACTGCAACAATCTCTTGCCATGTCAAGATAGGATGCAAATGTGCTATGAATAATGGTCACTCCAAAAGCACACATAGCTACACAAACATTCCTATCAGCAATCAGGCTGCATTCACCTCCTGCATTAACATCCATGACAAGTCCCTTGCACAAAACACAACTCTGGGCCAGATCTGTTAACATTTCTCACACATCTTTGCCACACAACTTGTGCATTTTCTATCACATGCACACACTCAAATGCATCATCTTCTGTTCCATATGTGCACCTTCCCAAAAGCTGAGGAAGAGCCACTCAAAGGCCATACCTTTATGCACAGGTCATGTATAAAGGCACAAATAAAACTGGATGTTTTGATCCCATTGTCCAAAGTATCTTTACAAGGCAAAGAGTAGGTACTTCATTATATGAAGGTGTACCAGTGTGACAAAAGCCAAAATGCATTTACACTTCAAAAATTCCGCAGATGCCCCTTCAAATAACCCCTCCTTTCTGCAGGCAAAGCCTTACCAGCAAATCCCTCCTTTTTTCAGACACTCAAGTATGTATCCCCCCAGTCAGCCTCTCCAATATCCACACAGGGGGAAGTCAGGTAACAGTGCACTGGCTGCAAGGCTCATGACCAGAAAGACTCTTTCTCTCTTGATGGAATTTTGGGTCAACTGCTGAGGGTCAAGCACAGCCAGGCTCCAAGCAGGTGCAGCAACCAGAGTGCATGCAGAAGAATATTAATAGTTATTGTCTTAGCAGGTTGTAAGGATTAATTGGTTCTGGCCTGCAACTCCCCATCAATGTAAGTGCTGAGGGGCAGAGGGGAGGGAGCTGTGATTACACACTTACATTGCATACTCATATGCTATTGATTTCCCAATTGGAAAGGCCCACAGCCTTTCGTTTGTCTCCGTGCTTGCTCCCTTCCTCCCTCCCTCATCCCACTGCTCATGGCCTGCCTGCCACATCTTCCCCCTCCCAACAGCACAGTCACCATCACCAGAAAAAGGAGAGGGACACCTTTTTTGTGGGAGAGCTCTGCCAAGCCAGAAGGAAATGCAGAAACCTAAATCTATGAGGTCACACAGAGGCAGACTCTAGGGAAGGGAAGGCAACAAATTTCAAGAACTAACCATGTTCAGAGGAGTTTCTTTTGGATGCTTTGTGTAACCTAGGGACTGCAAAAGCCAGACTGTGGGCCCACAGCTGTGATTACACTCGCCTTTGCTTTATGCCAAAACCTCTCCTCTGAAGCCTTCCTTCTCATGCTATCTTTTTTTAAATAAAACAAGCCAACCCTTAAAAAAACAAAACAAAACAAAACAACAAA
>VZRX01007307.1:0-114709 GCA_013398075.1 Notiomystis cincta | reverse complement strand
GAGGCATAGAGATTCCTCTAGCCTCCCCTTCTCTGGACAAAACCAAAATAAAAATAATAAAAAACCCACAAAACAAAACAAACAAACAAACAAACAAAATACCAAAAGAAACTTAACACTTATCTCCTCTGGAAGATAAAGAATTGTGGAGAATCAGTGCTTGTGACCCGAAGTGCTGAGAAACAGCGGTTGTGGATGGAGGGGATACCCACCTTCACCCACCACTCTTTTCCTTTGCAAATCTTAACTGTGCTCCCCCCACCAACTCCCCCTCTGCAAAANTGGGATTTGTGTCTCCCTTCAGTCCCTCTGGGCTCTGCTTTGCCAGCTCTGACAATCCAGTCGCAGCGCAAGCTGACCCGCGGTGGCCAGATTCCCAAATAACCTCTCACTCTCCCCCTCAAGTGCTGGAGAAAGGGGGGGCCAGGTTGGATGCTCCACCGTAGCCTGGGCTGGCTGTAAACACAGAGAATCTCTCTGTCTCTCTCCTGCAGCTCCAACTAAATGCGACTGTACTTAAACAAGCAATGCCTTATAGGACAGCGCTCAGAGCAGAACAGATCCCACCTCTGCCACCTAGTGTTGCAAGCCAGCTCATTTATTTCATTTTTATATATATAAATATATGTACGTTATGCTATAGAAATATGGTTCCCTCATTCCTCTACAAATGTATCTCTTGGATCACAGTCTACGAGCCATCCTGGGCTCAAGAGTCCCTGAGGTTCCAGCTCCAGTGCACGTGGGGAGGATTTCAGCGAAGGAATATTCCTCATCGCCGCAACAAGAAGCACGGCAGGGCAGGTCTGGTTTCTCAGCAGAGTTCTGCTTGATAAATTCTGAAGCAAGGGTCTCTCTGATGCTGGTGTCACTGCCGGGCAGTACACAGGGGCCAGAGGGAGATTCAGACGCACCAACTGTAATTACAGAGCTGCCAAGGCCTCCAGGAGAAAATAGCAAGCATCAGACTGCATTAATCTTTGCTGGATCTCCTGTGACTTCCATGCAATTTCAGAGGGACCGGAAAGAATCCTTCTGTAAGGGAAATCCAGCTTGACTCCAGCTTGAAAAGCAACCATTCGCTCACAGAAGGCTTCCCCCACTACCCTTCTTTCAAATAGAGGTTCCTCCTGCCATACATAGCACTAACTTTTTTTCTCGAGGAGTAATTGGCTCCTGTAGCTCTATTTCCCCCTAAAATCATTGCCTCCAGTTAGAGGAACACCAGCAGTGAAATACCACGTAACATTCACACAGGGCTTTTCACCAGTCACTCTCCAGGCATTTCACAAAGGGTGTCCTTTCACAGCTGGGGACGTGGAGGTGGTGTCAGTGCACAGCTTCTGAGGCCAGTCCCTGGGACACAGTGTGACAGCCCAGCTGGACTGCCCACCCAGCCCTGTGGCCCCTCTTCAGGACACATTATGCCCTTCACTGTGGTCACCAGGCAGCCTATGAGGATGCCAACACTAAAGAACACAGATCTTCAATTTACACATTGAGAGTGTGGGTGAGCAAAGGTGAGTGTCCACAGGAAGGAAAGGTCTGTAGGGTTCTCATCACTAATTATGCCATTCCAGAAGTGCTTCTTATTAGACTGCTGTAGAGCAAGCTGTTCTTTGAACAGAATGCACCAAGCCTGCCTCCCCATGGGTTCCTGCCTCAAAAATCCCCCTGCTCTAATAAAAGCCAGAACCCCCTGTGCCATCTCCTGTAGGAAGAAGAAATCCTTGGCCAATCTTGCTTCCTAGTGGACCAAAATGAAAGACAAAACGTAAGACACCACTTGCCTTAGCCTGGTTGGCTGCTGCCGTGTACCACCTACATATTTCTCGTGTTTTCTACTATGGATGGAATGGAGCATTACCTAATCACCAGTTTTTAAGAGACATCCAGGAATAAGTTACTTCTTAGCCTTCCACCCTCTTTTAAATATGGTTGAAATTGGTTGCACTGAGAAGTTATTAGGAGGAAGAACATATGGACAAACAGATACACATGTACTACCAGCTAGGCTTCACTTCCCAAGGAAATCAAACTAAAAATATTAGAGTGGACTAAAGTCAACTGACTCTAGTTGATGAAGACCATGCTTCCTTTTTATGGTTTCCATTTCAGATGGTGTTCATGCTCTGATACTGTATTGGGTCTGCATGGCAAGGGTTTGGTAGCGGGGTGCTTCTGAGAGAAGCTGCCAGAAGCTTCCTCTGTGCCTGATAGTGCCAAGGCCAGAGGGCTCCAAGACAAACCCACCGCAGGCCAAGTCTGAGTGTACCGTCAGCAAGGGCTGCATATGTATTTAAGAAGGGGTTGGAAGCTGTGCAACACAGAAGGGGAGAGGAGTGAGAATATGTGAGAGAAACAGCCCTGCAGACACCAAGGGTGGTGAAGAAGGATGGGGAGGAAGTGCTATGGACACTGGAGCAGAGATTCCCCTGCAGCCTGGGATGAAGACCATGGAAGTTCAGGATAGATCACTTATGCACCTGCACCTCATGGAGGACCCCAAAACCAAGCAGGTGGAGGCCTGAAGGAGGCTTCCCATGGGAAGCCCACATTGGAACAAAGTTCTGGCCCCACAGAGAGAGGAACCCATGCTGGAGCAGGTTTGCTGGCAGGACTTGAGACCCTGTGGGGGATCTGCACTAGAGTGGTTTGTAAAGAACTGTGACCTGTGGGAATGACCCATATTGGAGAAGTTCATGGAGGGCTGTCTCCTGTTGGAGAGACCCCACACTGGAGCAGAAGAGGAGGGAGGAGCAGCAGAGACAACTGTGATGAAGATATCTCAGGCCCCATTCCCTGTTCCCCTGCACCACTGCGAGGGAGGAGGGAGAGAAATGAAGGAGGAATGAAGTTAAGCCCAGGAGGAAGGGAGGAGTGTGGGAAAGATATTTTAAGATTTGGGTTTACTTCTCATTATCCTGCTTTGATTTGATTGGTAACAAATTAAATGATTTTTTCCCAAGTCAAATCTGTTTTGCCTCTAACTGTATTTGGGGAATGATCCCTCCAGTCCTTATCTTGACCCAAAAGCTTTTTGCTGTATTTTTTCTTCCCCTATCCAGCTGAGGAGGGGTGATGGAGCAACTTTGGTAAGCACCTGGAGGCCAGCCAGCATCAAACCACCACAGATACTGAGAGAGCATGGTCTGAAAGAGAGCACAGTCAAAAATAAACTTGGCACTCAAGATACATTTGGAACTTAGCATACCAAAATCGAGTGGTGACAATCAGTTCGTAGGCTTGGAGTAGGAGTTTTGGGGGGGTTTTTGCAGAAATCCTCACAAACATCTAGCTCAGGTTCAGGGACCAGCAAGGCCAGCACCTTAACACTATACCAGCTCTTTACATTTCTGCAACATGACTGTTCATGTTCATGTGCTCAGCATTTGCATTTGTCCTATACCTTTGTGATCCATTACCTCAGTGCTCACCATCCACATCTGAGAAAATACACAGCATTTTATGTATTTGTATGGTTTCACAAATCTCCTCAGCTCCCATATATGGCACCAAAATTCACCTGCTACCAATCCCAACTTCCCAGCTACCCACAGCCACACACATAACCTCACCTCCCACTGCCCTACACATCATCCTATAGGGTCCCACAGCCTTCCCACTTTGATCAGATCATTATGCAACCATTCAAAGTCTACTTTACCTACAGATCCCATGGATGATCCCATAATATGCAGCTCTCAAGCACATGACCATCTCAGACTTTGGATATAAATATGCCATGGCCTGAAAAGAAAAAATCTAGATTGACCCTCCTTCTGTCTAAAACATTTCCTGTGTCCTATTACAACTAGCCCTGCTAAAAATGTGTCCCCATCCTTCTTGTAGGCTCCCTTTAAGTACTGAAATGCCACAACATTTATTATAACACTTATGATAGCAATTTATATTGATTCAAATAATTAATAATATAGCACAGTAATTAGTCTTGTGTTAATTATTAATCAATATTATATGTATTATGATAATTAACATTAATTTTTGTAATAAATAATAATAAATAATAGTAGAACTGTATCTCTGCTCCATAAATCCCACAGGAATGTGTGTGAGATGATGCTGAACCTAGTGTTGTTCCCATCCAAAACAGGCAGATATAGTTACAAGTCCAGAGAAAAGACTCAAAGGAAGCAGCACTCTCTCAAGAAGCAGCAGCATCTTACACTTCCCTGGAGAAGCTGGCATGGCTGAAAGGAGAAGCAGCTATTTCTTACAATGTATTTGACATACTGCTAACCTTCAAAAACATTCAGGACTGGATTTTGGCTCCCTTGCTTATGCTGAGTCATACCAATGGGGTTACTCGGGACATTAGACTACTAAATATGAGCAGGAGTATCAGATTCTGTGGGCTGAAATTCTCTGGGATTGGTCTCCAGCCAAAAGCGAGTCCATTTTCTTCTAGCCAAATCTCTCAGCTATTGTGAGGGCAAAATCTCAATCAAGAATTACACTCAACTCTCCCTAAATCCCCCAAACATTAAGAAGAAACAACACCACCAAAACAACCAACCAAACCCTCAAACACGCAGCAGTCCTCATTCTTTAGTCTTTTCTTTTTAAATTACTGCAGTCCTTCCACTTCACCCAGTATTCAAATGCCAAATGAACCAATGAAATTATCAGCAACAGAAAAGCACATCTACAATCTTGTATTTAAAAAAAAAAAAAGGTTGAATTCTGACAGAGCTCTGACTGACTGAAAGCCAGCTACTTTTAATGCATAGTGAAAGTGCTTCATTAGGGCTGAGTGAATGCATTTAGATGCACCGAGCATGGATGCTTGTCCATTTTTTAATAAATAAATGTGCTTTGTGCTATTAACTGTTTAAGCACTCACACTTTCATTTCTATTTCATCTTAGCTTTAGTCACTTCAAGCAATATCAATATTAACTTGATTGTGCAGCACACACATAATATTTTCTCTTCCAAGTTTCTCTCCCGAACCTACCATTAAATACTTCTCAAGCAGGCATGCTAAAGTTGATGGAGGAACTTTTAACTTTTCCATTACAGATTTTTTCAAATTACTGTTATTTAACTGTGCAAATGTAATGTTGCATTAACAAAAGGCTTAGTGTATTTTTTACTTTAATAGAAAGAGTATTGGAAACACAGTTGGCCATGCAAATTTTGCAGGGTTTACATAAGAGAATGAGCATTCCTGAAACTGTAAATTGAGGGAGCTTGGTGAAGTGAGCAGGGCACAAGAGCCATAGATTACCTCGAAGTGTTTTTTTTCTAGGTGTTTTAGTGTCCTGTATGTCTGTCTCTGACATATGTGTATTACTGCTTGTTTTATTGAGTGTTCCATCTGTGGGTTTCATGGCATGGCTTTGGACTAGTGCATCTATCATAAACAGTGCATTTTGGCATGATTTAGAAAAGTGTTGTGGCATGTGCTGCTCGTGATCTTGGGAAAGGGGGTGGAAGGAGATGTTCCCTCTGCAAGAAATACCCATTTGTCATGTGGTTCTGTGAAACCCACCACTGTCCAAGGTCAAGGACTGCACAGTGTCCAGAAATGTGAGTTCTCTTAGAAGGGATGCAAGGGCCTCAAGACCATGACAAATAGTCTCACACCTGATTAAGCTCCTTTACTATGTAGACTGAGAAAACAGCTTTTGTGATTCTCATTTGCCTTCAGCCTGATATTCAAGAGAAGCCAAGCCTACTCAAACCACACGTTCCGCCGGTTCTTTCCTTTCTGCCACTTCATACTCCTCATCTCTATCCCCACCTTTTCCCTCTCTCAGCTTCTTGCTGTCCCCTGCTACCCTTCCCACCTCTTTTCTTCTCTACTGTCTTCCCGTGAAACTCATCAAATAAGGCAGAGTGTCTTTTTGAGGCTTCTTGGAGGGGAAGATTTTCCACCAGGGTTTCCACAAGACTCCAAGCTGAAAGTAGCATTTTTTAACAAATAAATGCCAGGCCAGTAACTGTGGAAGGTTGCATATGACTACATAGCAATTCCCTAAGATGAAAATCCACAGAAATAGCTGGCCAATGAGATAGCAACAACACTCAAGGAGCGGTGGAAAGAAGGAGGAGATGGAAAGAACCCTCATTTAATTCCAACAACCTCGCAATGACGCAGTGGGGACTGAACCGAGAACTTTTGGAGACGAACATGTTGCATGAACTGGTACAGCACAAATGGCTGAGTTTCTCCATCATCAGCCTTAGCAGACCCACCTCCTTTACAGGTTGGGTCACATAAAAGGATATGTCACAAAGAAGCGTTTGCCAGCAGTATACATTCACACACTGGCGTTGTCGCATAATTAGAACACAAAATAAATGGCATAACAGATGCTATCAAAATGTCTACCACACTGTATCCATGGTGCCAACTCCTTCTCCAAGGGGAGCCTCACCCAGGCCATGCTGAGAAAGCCTGAAATGCGGGCATTTCTGGTAGAAACCAGTCTTTAAGGAAATACACACACAAAGTTCTACAGAAAGGGCCTCCGCTCTTTCAACATTTGTAAGATTTTACAGGAAATTTGCAAGTGTGAATGACAACAAGAAAAAGAAAATTGGCTAGCACCCAGAGGAAAAAAAAAAACACCCGAAAAAACAAACTTTGGCAGATAATTTTTTGAGTTGTCATGTTTTCTGTGGGAAAAGAGTCAGCTCTTTCAAGCCGGGAATAAAAATAATAATTCTGTTCAGCTCCTTTGAGCAGCAGGGAATTCACAATCCAAAGGGAGAGGCGGTTACACCACAAAACCCTTGCCACAGTCAGTATTAACTGGCTTCCACAGAGGCACAAGGAATCCCTCAGCACTACAGAGGGCCTCTTAAGAAGCATTTTTGCGGCCCCCTGGTCTTTAAATCTCCACCAGAGCTGGGCAGTGCAGATCTTTCTCTCTCCTCTTGGGACTCGGGGCGCATTCCCCCAGGCATTATTCTACCAAAGATGTTTCCTTGGCATAGCACCCAGCCTCCCTAGCACATACCTTGCTCTACTCAGAAGCAGCCTTTTATTCCAGCTGTTGCTTTTTAGGTCTTTAGTCACAGCTGGGGGCCTTGTGCTTCCCTCCATTAACGCTCTGTGCCCGCCAGGGAGGAGCTGCCGGATGTTGCAGCCCAGCTCCCTGACCCATAGTTCCAACAAGTGAAGCGTTGGGCTCCCCAGCTGGTACTTCAATCTTGAGGCTATGGCTTGTTGACTTTGCTAGATAAATTGTGGGTTGACTTCAGAGGAAGGACTGCCTTATGCCTAGGCACCCCTGAAATGTGTCCTTTGTTGTTTAGGCAAAGCAGGAAAGGAAATTGTAGCCATTTGCTGCCTGTGCCTGGCAGACACGAGAAGGTCCCAAACGAATGACCATCGAGTCTGTGCCTATCACCCAAATGGGAGATATGGGAGGCAAATGACATCAGTCTCACTGTCTGCAGAGCTGACCTGCACATGGGTGAGCACAGTGTGACATTTTCTGGACAGAAATACAGAAAAGCAGCAAGTTTTTTTATGACTCCTTTTATGTCAGGGTATCCATACTCAGCAGTCTGGAAGGCAGCTGGAGCTTGAGCCATGTGAGCATTCCCATTGCAAGAATCTCCTTGTAATGCTTCACAACATCCTGAAATTATGAACTCCCAGGATTATGTTTTTCAGACCTAGTCTCATGCACAAGGGTGGAAATTTTATGATTTTGTTTTTATTTTTGGAAGCTTGAGCAAGCAAGGTTTTGGCTGTTTAAGATACTTGGGACTGGGGGAGTGCTTTATGATTAGCGGAAGAACCAATTTGTACCTTTTTTTTAACAGTTCCAGTGCAGAAATTACTGTGGATAGAGACTTGAAAGGCAAATAATGTGAGACAAGATTTGTAGGAAGTGGCAATATCTTTTATTAAACTGAAAAAATATAGCTGAAAGAACAAAACAAAATAGGCTTTCCAGGCATATGGGCTTGCATGCCCAAAAGTGTATCCAGACTTTTAACTATATGATGTCAAATTACTGATAGTAGTTCTTCCTACAAATCTCTCCCAATTTATGTCTTTAGCCCATCCTAGCAATAATATCTGTGCAACTTGGAAGGGAAGTCAAGTCTGTGAGGACATTATCCAGAAGGGCAGAAAACATACAAAGATGGTTGTATTGAGGTAGCCTTCCTTCAAATAAAACACTGGTCTCAGAAGATAGTTCTTGGTATGAGTGACATGAAAATGCTTGGGTTTCAGCAATGTGCAGAGAGCAACCTTTGTGTAGGCAGGGCTCCACACATTCCTATGGATCGCTACAGATCAGCTCTCAAGACAAATAAAAGCAGTTGAAAGACTCTCAGTGGCCTCTGATCCAGGTCCCCTCTACAGCAAAGTCACTAGGTCATCACTTTGCCTTGCCTGCCCTGTATTGAGTGTCTGTGTACCATCCCCTGCCACTGTTGATCACTTGTGCTGCAGGGGTGATACAGAACCCTCATGAGACCAAGGCCTGCTGAGATGTGTGCTCTGCAAAAGGATGCTGAGAAAGTATTTCAAGCTGCTGACAGCAGGCGCAAAGACAGCAAACAGCACTTTGGCCAGAGAAGATCCCACAGCCCACCTACTATTTTAAAAAATTGTCTGTGATGCACTTGCAGACACTGCTCACTCAATGAAAAACACAAGGAGACAGTTTTAAGTTTGCCACTACCTGATCTCTGCTAGCCTTTGCAGTGTTAATAGTCTCTGCCATTAGCTTCTTTTTCAAAGCAGGATTTCTTTTCTGTAGCTATTTTATCAGACAGAGGATGATCAGGAGGTTAAAAACCACATTATTAGCATTAATGACTATTATTATTTATACCCTTGTACAAGCTGCACAAGTCTAGGCAAAGAGACAGTCCATTTCCCCAAAGAGCTCACAAATCTTATTTATGATAAGGAATCACAGACCATGTATCAATAGCAGGGGAGGAGAGGAGAGTAGGGAATAAGGAGAACAACTGTATTAAACAAAAACCTCTTCTGCATCTTAGGCAAGATGCTATCTCCAGAGGCCTACTTGATCAGCCAGAAAATATGGATATGGGATTTTTCTCTAGAACAACATTTTCTACTAGACAAAGGGGTTCTGTGATGTTTTTTTTTGCCCTCCTCTCTTCCCAGCAACTTAATAATCTATAGCCCAAAGTCCATGGCAATTGTACACAAGTGGCAGCATCCAGGATGGCAGAAATTACTGATCTTTTTACAGTTCTCTTCACCTGTCAATTAAGAGCTCGTTGTTACTGTTTTACAAATGGAGAAATTGAGGCATGTAATGGTGCAAGACCTTTCCATAAGATCACCTATTTTATATCCTCAAAGAACCCTGAAACAGATCATTAAGGTGTGTTTGTCACAGAGAAGATCAGTTTCTTCTCCAAGTAGAAGGACTTTATTTCCAAGAGAACAGCAGGTGTGCTGCAGTTTTTCCCAGCAACAGCAAAATCAACAAATATTGTGAACTAATGAGACTAGCACACGTTTCTATTGTAAGTAGACTCAGAAGTTAGCATCTTGGAGAGGAAGGGAAGGGCACTCCAGTGGTAAATGCAACTTCCACTGACTTAGAAAACTTGATTTTACCATACTGTTGCTGGGCCCAAACATTCAGAACACTATTCCATATAATGTGGAAGCTCCATGAGGTCCTAGAAATTTTCCAATGTAGATTCCAAGTCCTCCCTTGATCACAAATTTCATGGGTCTGTTTAGACATTCAGGGAGTTTGGATTGAGCTTTGTTTTTTCATTGGTTAAAATGGTGAAAATAGAGCATGGTGATGAGAGTATTAAAAAAACCCACTAAGATGTTCATGGTGAATAAGAAATTGGAAAATATATAAAAATGCATTTAATCTGTACAACTCTTCCCTCTCACTGCTGAGTTTCATTTCGATAAGTGCCCTGGAGAGGTTATGCCTTGCAAGCATCTTGTAAAACTGAGATTGCTGCATTGCATCCCCAGCGATCTCAGGGCAAATGCAAGACTGAACAATGACTCCGTATCTGGCTGTGTGTGATTCCACCTCCCCAACAACTTCACTTGAGAAATCAATGAAGGAAAATATAGCATATTTTGGGGCTGTATGGGAAGCAGGTTGCTTGTTCTTTGACACTTCAAATACAAGACTCTAATAGAACCATCCTTCAATTTAAGCAGAAGAGATTTGCTACTAAAGGCAGAAGGTGACCATGGTTGCCATGAAACTGTCTGTGGTCACAGTTGTAAGAAGGTCATAGCAGAGATATTCGTAGGTAGCTACTAAATTTATTCAACACTCTTACACTCAGTTTAGATGGACTGAAGTTACCCCAAGGTCGAAATTCTCTGTGGTACAGACTGTAAACTTATAAATGCAAGCTGGGGTGTTGACCAGGCACATATTTCAGAGTCCCCAGCACTCTGTTTGCCTGAGCATGCTTGGTGAGTCACTTGGGTCAACAAGCACATTTATGCAAGCACCCAGCTGGCACTAGGAATGCCAGTGACAGGCACAGGGTACAAATGTGGTACAACACCAGCTTCAGTTTAGCTTTTGAAGCTCTTGTTTCCCGCTCCTAGTAATAGCACATTGTCTATCAGGCTGTTGTCAGAAAAGTAGATCTGGAAATTGCATTGTGCTGGACCTTGCTTCAGTATCAATGAGCACAGCTTGAATTAAAAAAGAGAAAAGACTGCTCCGAGTTACATCAGGAGCTTATTTAAAGACTCTTTTTGCCCCTTTCCAGATGCTTTTTTTTTGCCAAACAGAGCCTGTCTGAGTTGGGAAGTCTGATCCTTCACGGGCAGCTCCTGGGTAGAGTTATGCAGGTAGTGTACGCCTCTGCAAAGGAAAACTTGTGTTGTTTGTCACAGAGAAGATCCAGACTAGGACTGTAATCAATATAATAGAGATTCTAACATAGTTGCCAAGAACAAATGCACAAAAGGTTTCTCTGGCCCTCCAGAGCCTCAGTGACACATGCAGTCTTTGCAGCCCCACATCAGTGAATGAAGGATGCCACGTCCTAGAAAATGCACTAATGTACATCTTATGGCATCTTTGCTATACTACCAGGTACAGGCCAAGGGAAACTGATCTTCTAACAGAGAAAAAAGATATTCAGCAGATATAATCAGTCTTTCCTCTGCCCTCTGCACTGGTCTGTTTCTGGCTGCACAAGTACCTTGGCAAAGGCAGCAGTACATCAGCCCCTTAATCTGTGGCTTTCTCCTTCACATTTTGCAGGGGGCTTATCTGAAAACTGTCTTGCAGAGGAAGGAAGGGAAAAGAGGCCATCTGCAGCTTCAACTGCCAGGCTGTTGAACACAGGGGCAGGGAAGGTGTGGATTTAGATGGCAGCTACCCAGACAAGCAGTAAATGAGTGAGAAATTGACAATGGGAAATTATACAATGAAAATAGAAAAAAAAATTAGAAAATAGACCATAACTTCAAAAGAAAAAGGATCTTAACAACCTAGTGGTCTCTTAGGCTGGGCATTACCTTGAATCCCTCTGGTTATTCTCCAAATGGATTCTAAGAAAAGACTCTTAGATTTCCTTTCCTCTGGTTCCTGTCTAGGGGTTATGAGCTGAAAAGTCTGTGACATCTTTCCTGTGACATCTGCAGGTGTTTGATCTTGGATTCCCCCATGTTTCTCTGCCTATGCCTGATGAATAAGTAGCTCCTTGGGTCCAACAACTCTACTGAGGGTGGTTCATGCCAGCACTTAGAGCATTGCCATACTGCTGGCAATGATCACATTGCATTCCCAGGGTGCTTCTTCCCCCATGGAAGTCAGTCTCACTTGCTTGAGTGACAGAGAGCTTCCAGCTTTTTGGTGACTCCTTTGTTGTCAAACTTTCTGAAACCAGGTGGCAAGAACAGGATTAGTCTTATTCAGAAACTCTGTCAGGAGCAAGCCCGTGACCTTGCACCCCAGTGAGCAGTGATCTTATACTATGGGATGTGTTGATTAATTGTAGATGGTCAAAGTCACCTGTAAGCTATTTATCACAGTCGTCATTAGGTGTCATAAGGGACCTGTAACAGGCCTGGTTAACAGGGATTGCTCCCATTTTTCTTTAGTTTTCATCATGTTCTAGTGCCAGCAAGGCCCCATGGCTGAATTAACCTCTTATTTACTAAGGCTGAAAAAAATAGAGGGCCAAACACAAGATCTAGGTACAGGGAAATATCCTAGCATGCCCATGGTCATTGGAGAGTCAGCAGCAGGACTCAAGTCATCTGAGCTCTGGTAGCAACCCAGCAAGGGCACTGCTGGTGCCTGCTCTCCTCATGAGTCAAACCCTCAAAATGAGGATAGAGTCCTTGTGCCAGCGGCCTAACAACTGAATGAGCACCACAAGGACACCTGTACGTCTACTTTGTCACTCCTGACTTCTGGATGCTGCCACTTGTGCATGGGCTTTGGGCCATGGATTAATATGTTGTCATATCTCGGGGAGAGAGGTTTATTCCCCACCAAATTAAAAAAAAAATAAGACATTTATGGGAATCTCTAAAACTCCATAAGATTCAGGGTTTTGTAAGGAATCATGTAACACTGAGGAGTAAAAAGGAGAAGGAAAAAATGAGAAACGAGAAGATAATTGCCTAATGTGCACCTTTAATGAACTAAAACATATTCTCTTCACAAAGGGCCCTTAAGAGAAAAAAATAGGAATCTTCCTATACACCTTCAATCTAACACTGAATTATCTGTGGCAATTGGATCTGCAGCCTCACATGAGAGGGTCTTACAAAGAGGAAGGGATATTATAAGCCTACTGTATGCAAACGCACCCAATTAATTCCAGAGCATCATTGTTATTTCATTTATATAGCACCACAGGGGTATGCAATGCTTTACAGACGATTAGGGGCTATAAAAGTTTAGAGAAAAGATGAAGCAGAAAGCAAGGAGCTGGCAACCAACTGGAATATGAGCTCTGACTAAAAGCTCTCACCGTGGTGTTCATGGTTTGTTTGTTGTGGTTGTTTGTGTTGTTGTGGTTGTTTGTGTTGTTGTTGTTTTAAGGCTCAAGGAGTAGTTTTTGGCACTAATCCCATGTTACAGGGAGATAGAGACCGTTTAACATGATTGTTGGGCCTGTTCCAAGGATACAAAGTTAGAAAACACACTCATTAAAACAGGTCTGAAAAAACAAATCAGAAGCATGCACGACAAGGAGCAGGGAGATAAATTTGTGATAAAAACTGTAACTCATTCCTGAGAGTTCAATGCTTTGGTAAATTGTTGGAGGAAACAGAGGCTATGTATGCCCAGAACTGACAGCCTGGGGCTCCACTAAAATTGGTGTTATGCTCCTAGGCTGAGACAGGCATGCATAAAGCACATCCTGTCACTTGTGTTCTGCATTTGAGGCTCAGGGATACTCTTGGATCCTCAACTGCGTTTTAGCTGGCATGAGAGCACCCAAGACCAGAAAGCATCTTTGCACAAGCAAAATGGCACGTGACTCAAGATTCCAGATATATAGAGGTCTTTTTAATGGGGTCTAGACAGAGTTTTGTGCTGCAGCACTAAAATATTTCAGGAACAGCTGGACCTTAAATCTACACAGAAGCTGTACAATGAGAACATAGCAGCTTTCTCGAAAAACATGTACTTTTCTCCTAGCAGCATATGACACCTGTGCTCTGTTAATGGCACAAAGCCAGGATTTTAAATGTGAGTTTTACCGTATCAGTTCTGATCTGAAAGTAGATAGATCTTTAAAAGTTGTTGTTGTTGTTGTTGTTTGTTGTGTGGGTTTTGTTTGTTTGGAGTTTTTTTTGGAGGGAAGGGGTGGTGTTAATTTGGTTTTGATTTTTGTTTTTTAATAAGACATTGGAAAGGTTTTTTATTTGTTTTAAACAGGAAAGTTATTTGAAAAATCTGTTAATTTTATTTTCCCTCTAGCATTTTCTGTCTATCACTTCTATCAAAATTTTCATGGAGAAATGGTACTATGAAGTAAAAATTTAAAAGTATAAAAATCCTTTTGTTAGCTTTTAACTAGGAAATTATACATTGATAAAAATTTTTGTTGAAAAACTTAAATGAAATATTATACTTTTTTGGTAAATTGAACAGAGGGAAATGGGTCTTTCCCCCATGCCTCCAAGCAATTTTGGCTTTAAAAGTTTCAGAATTGGTTGCCCAGCTTCTGCTTTTGCCATCAACTCTGGAGTAGTTTCTGAATTTTTTTTTTTTCATTTTTCCCCAAGAAGATATGCTTTTTATTGCTATTGTCCAACAGGTCACCTAAAGCTTACAGTCTAGTACTAGGACTTTTACAAGATGGCCTCTGGACTGAAGTTTGCTGTGTGAAAAAAAATACTAAAAAAAATCCTACAAGTAAGTCTGACCTTCAAGCAACTACCCTCTAAACCAATTTTATTTATAGAAAATTATGCATGGATCATCTCTATCTTTCTATTGAGATGCTAATGCCTGTTTAAACCTATCTTATGTTATTACATTTTATTCCTTGTTCCTGCACAATATGAAGTACTTTTCTACTGATTTTGCTGCATCTACACTAAGGAAAGTTGTACTGCGGTAACTATTCCAATATGTTGTAGGACAGATTGAAAGATTTCTGGTTGAAGCCTCTGGTAAAGCCATTAATTTTGTGGAGGAAGGCAAAAGAATTGAGAAAATGTGACATTTTTTGCTTAGAACAGTACTTTTGTGTGTGCGGGTGTTATTTTGTGTTATTCAAATAATAAAAAATCAGCAGCAACAAACATCCTGCCTAACCTTTCCCCAGCCTTCCCTTAAACAATGCTAAATGCTGTCCTTCAGCGGCCCACACAGTCAAATATACAGCTAAATCAGCTTTTCATTCTCTTGGCCAGGAGCCACAGGCAGTGCTGTTGGGTACCACCCTCCACGGGGGCTGCACGCCTGGCTCAGAGAAGCAGCATCTTTGGCTGCCTAGGACAGGTGGCAGCACTCTCCTGTCAATCTCCATTCTTTTGAAGTGACCTGCATCTCTCAGATTGCTGCTCCAGAAAATTAAGTGGGGCAGTAACCTAACCATTTCTAAGCTGAGCTACAGATATCTGTTTGCTGTTCACAGCTTGGCCCAAAGCACTGAGTACATGATGCTCTTCACTTAGGTGTTTATCCTACATCTCTGCTTTTAGGTGATGCACGTAGTTCTTCAGCTGGGTCATGATCCTATCCTGGGACCCTACTTCTGACACAGATGGGATGTAGCTTTGCTGTTCTACAAAAAGGGCTTCTAGAAACTCCATCCTGAGTTTCCTTGGAAACAGCGTATGATCAACATAATGCTCCATGGCACTTGACCATTCATCTCCATGGTGGTTATAAAAATCCCATCAGAAAAAGCCTTCAAGCCTTCCTACCCCATTAAAAAAAGAATCCAGATACTCAATCCTTCGATTCAACAGTAAAACAAACAATAAAATTTCTCATTAGACTAATTGGGCCAATACTGATGAAAACCATGATGGGCCTAAATCTAAATTCTAGTTCCAAACCCAGGAAGATGAGATCTGAAGAGATAACCATTGTGCCTCTGGGGGTTGTCTACTTGGTAATTGCTATCAATTATGGAAAACTGGTTTTCAACCTTTTCAGTTTTGTGGCACCTACAAATTTCCTGCATGTTTCACATGGAAGGTGTGGACCCTAACAGTATAAGCCTAAACTTCCTTACATAACCTTTTCTCAATAACTTTTCCTGTGCTCACCTGGATCTGCACAGCACAGGTTGGAGAGCATAGCAGTACCCTTCTACAGGAGAATTATGGGACAGTTCATCAATAAATGGGGTTCATTTTCCAACTACAGCCCCTACTGTGATTAAGGCTATTTTTCATTTCCTTAACATCTTGAGTCAGGCATGGAAAAAGTATTTGTTAGAAAGCCATTAGACAAAACAGTGATTCACAGAAATAAGTGATTTTTTTCCTCCTCATTTTTGTTTGTCATTAACAGTCTTCTCAGTAACTACCACGATGGCAACTCTGGGCCACATGACAGAGGGTAATGAAAGAGAAGAAGAGAGTGGAAAGTTATTGCACTAGAACAAACTCTGTTATATTGCAGATTATATTACAAGTGAAAGGCAGAGGACTGCATTGCCTAAGACTCTGGTGATGTTATGGGAGCCTTTCTCACTCCTAAGCTGTTCATTAGCATGGAGAGATTTTGATTTAATAACTGTGATCAAAATCCCACTGAATACTCTGGCCATTATGTACCCAAACTGAAGATGCTCACCAAGGTTTATGATCTTTGAATAAATTTAAGTATTCATTAAAAGGACGAGCTAGTGTAACAGTTACATAAAGAAAGCATCCAAATGACACTGTTGTCCAAAAAAGCCCTGACCTTTCAGAAAGCAGGCAGTATTGCTGTGCCAACAAAAAGAGCAGCTAAAGATGTTTAAGAGAATCCGAGTGTAATACATTAAGTAGTGACCATGCTTAATGAGCAATAAGGCAAATCATTATAAGAGAGACCTCATTCTGCTTGGAGGGCTCCTATAAGCACAAGGACAACATCAAAAGGTATGTGAACATAGTGGCTTCATCTGTTTAAATAAATAACAGTGTCAGTAAGCATTTCCAGGCACTTGGACCTCATAACCTGCATTTTTCAACTGTTAGACCAATTCCTGGCATGCTTTGGGCACAGTCCAAGTACCAGTCTCCTAAACAGTTCTAGGGCACATAGTAGGAACTCACAGGGTGGTCCAGGGACCATTCCCAGTTGGCAGTTTGGATGTGAATCCCTATTTTGGAGATTAGGAAAGCTTAATATTATGGAAAATTTTTATTCCATGCCAGCTGGGATCAGCACCAGAGAGAGGTCATGGAGTACTAACTATATAGCGAGTGCTTGGCAAAGTTCCTTGAGCTGGATTTGTAGAAGAATCATGGCAAACAGGGCAGGAAAAGAACTGAAAAGATAATCATTGTGGGTCCATCTTCTGTGACAGAAGCTCTTTTTGCTGTATAGATTTTATACTGTAGCAGCTGACACGAGTTCTGGCAAAGATGCACTGTAGAACTGGATGAACAAGGTAAAGATGCATGTCAACAGAGAACAGAGTGACAAGCCAGAAGTTCCTCAGAATTTATAAGAAGATCCAAGGCCTCCATTGCTGCTCAAGGCCTTTATTCAGTACTTCCAAAGCAAATGCAAATTGATCAGATGTAGGCTGGCGATAGTGGCATACAGACAAAAGAGAAACTGTGAGGCACTGTCAGAGCGCTGTTCAAAGGGCATAGGATAGAAACTTGGTTGAATATGAAGGGACTCCTCCCCTTGGACATCGTATCCATTTGGACAGAGGCAAAGTCAAGTCAAGGGCACTGTGAGCCAAGTTTTCAGAGGAACTTGTCATTCAGCTACACTTCAAAATAAGCAGGTAATTCTTTCAAAGGTGCTGACCCCTATTCAAATTTCAACCCTAAGTACGAGCTGTGTGATACTGACTAGGCACATCTGAGGATATGTCCTAAGCTGAAGAAGCCAAAGACTTGATAAACATGCAATGTATTTGCCAAATCTCCAATTTACAAGTTGTACATAGCAAGACTTTTCTATAAATTGGCATTGAAAAATCTGCTGGTACAATGAAAGTTAGGAATGACCTGTGATGTCACACACATGAGACTGATACTGTTACCCTTTTTGCAATGCCTGATGGCAATTAATTTGAAAAAAAAAAAGAGTTTTTGTGCAAGAATCTCACTATGGCCTTGCTGCCTGCGAAACCCTGAAGTTGGAGTAACAAAATAAGAGCTCTATACAAGACCTTATGCTCATAATGCATAAAACAGTTTGGTCCAGCAGCTCTCCTCCAACTTCTAGAGAAAGACATCTTACAACAACAGAAAACATTTCAGGAACAAGGTGCTTGTCAGCATTCTATCAGCACAATATCACAGACATTTTAGCTGGTGTAATACTGATGGACTGGTTTTCCTGCCTGCCATGGCACACGTGGGACAGTTTACCCTGAATAAGAGGAGTAGGATTATTCAGTCTATGACAACAAATGCACAATTAGCCATGGAAAGCTGTAAAGAGTCACTTCTAAATTAACCATGTTTCTTGGGGCAAAGGTAATTGCTCTAGTGATGTTAAGCCTTTCTTTCAGTGTGCAGGCATGCTGAGCATTGATGAGGGCTGCTCATGCATTGGATCCAAGTAGTAGTTCCCAAAATGTTGCTAGAAGCTCTCTTAGAGGGATTGTGTGATACTCATCTTCAAGTGATTGGGATGAAATCAATGGCTGAAGGTCATCTTGGGTATCCTAACACGGAGCACTAAAGGTCCAGCTCTTGATGTGGATAATTGGGCAAATTTCTAATTATGAGGAGATGAAAACTAAGGTTCAGCGATCAATATAAGCTATTAAGAATATGAAATCCTAGTAAATAAACTATGGGCTAAAATAAATTCCAATGTAGCTCTATTGACAAGCATCATTCAAACAGATATCCTCCAGCAACTGCCTGCCAGTCGGAGATTGGGCCACTTCTTGTGCCACTCCACCTGCATAAAGAAATATTGAATGGGACAAACCCAACTGCTTCTAGTGATACAAATATTTCTGCCAGGATTAAGCACCAAATGGCTTCTACCACAAACCTGCTAAAGATCCAGTACTTCCTGGTTATGAGGGTTTTTTATGCTACAGGGACACTGTCCAGCAAATGGCCACAGAAAACACTCCATTGAGAATTACTAGAAACCCACACAGATCCTCTGAGCTACATGGAAAAAGAAAAGTATTACAACACTGTGTTACTTAGAAGACTTCAGAAGACTTCAGTTTCTACAGCTCTGGAAAAATTTCAAGGAACACTCAGTTCAGAGTAACCCAAGTATGCTCAACGATTACTTGCAAGACTTAGCTGAAGAAAGCACCTTCAGCTCAGATTGGTTGAGGTCAGCTAATTCTTTTGGTGTAGGCAGAAAGACAAAGAATTGCTGCATCAACCCAGTCATTTCAGACTGACAACAAAGGAGAATTAGCCCAGAGAATAACGATGATTTTTCTTACTGTTCTCTGCACATGAAACAAGCCAGGCATGCTACAAAATCCAGCATGTGCTGGTACAAGGTGAACTTACTCCAAAGTAGTCAAAGGCTGTGTGCTACCATAAGAGGAAGAGGCCATTTCAAGCTCTTCATGACAGTTTTCTTGTTCCATGTAGGCACATTTAATTAAACTGGGAACCAAAAGATAGGCCTGACTTTGTAGGCAGGATAGCAGCAAAGACTTCAAAGCAAAAGCATTATGTTCTCCATTGTGCAAGATACAAGGGGAGGAAAAAAACATTCTTTCACTCTATCAAACATAATAAAAGGCTGAGTTAAGAAGCACAGAAAAAAATGTCTGGTTAATTTAAGGTGAAATCAGAAAAGAAGAAATACAAGGGCCATCCTGGTTCTCAGAGTGTCATCACTCTTTCTGGTTTTAGATGGTACACTAGATACTCAGCAGCTCTGAAATTGAGATCCAAAAATTGAATGGGGCCACATTGTTCCTTCTCACATTAGAAGCTCCATATTGAATCTCAAATAATCTGCAATTACAGTGCAGTTGCTTCAAGGGGTTACAGAGAACAACAATGTATTGCATAAAGTCTCATGGGCACATGTACTAAATAGCAGATGCATTTTGAGATTACAGGGTCTAGTTGAGAGTCTAGTTGCCTTTTTTCATTTTTCTCTTTAATCTATGTGCCAGAAAAATGGTGGCATTAATAAAGAGGGCTCTGACCATTTCTTTCACTGGGATACTTTGTAGGAGAGTCAGTGCAAAGGCAAGATCACATCAGGACTCTGCAGCATTCTGTGTGGAGGCTGGGTCACGCTGGTGTGGGCAGAGGGAACATGGATCTGGGAATACATGGAACTGACAGGATGTTTTGAGAGCTTCTTGCTGTGTTCATCCACATTTCCCTTTCTCTACTCAATCCAGCCCAAACAGATAACAGTCCTGGACTCAGTGATCTTAAAGATCTTTTCCAGCCTAACTGATTGATTCTGAGATTCTATTCTTTCTGTGGGTGCAGATGTCGTATGTTGATCAGTGTGAAAAAGAAAACAATTATCTTCTCAAAGGTAAAGAAGGTTTCTTGGTGAATTACCAGTTACTGAAATCCTGAAAAGCTCATACTCTACCTTCCCAGTGCTAGATTTCTAAGGAGCCCAGACAAACATGTTTCAGCTGGAAGGAGTTATCTCAACTGATAGAAACAACTCTATACACCTGTTCTCCATTGTTTTCTATATCCAGCTCCAAAACAATACCACAGCCTGTTCTTTCAAAATTTTTTTCTGATTTGTGGAGTGGTTAAATGGTCCTTCAATTATATTCTGGTCAACTTTCCATAACAATATCCTTGTTTTGAGTATAATTTAAAGAAGAGTGGAAGGCATTAAAAAAAAAAAAAAAAGAGAATAGGTAGAGATTCTGACAGGAGATTTGATTGATGGTGTGTGTGCTTTATCTTTCACAGCTTATGTAATATATATATGAGAAATAGTTAGTTTGATAGTTAAAGAAACTAAATGCCTGTCGAGAATAAAATACATCAGGGACGCAGAACAATTCCTCATCTGGTTTGGCTATCATTCACTTTCCAGCCTACTGGCTGTCTCCCAGGAGAATTCATAATAGATCAGAGGCAATGATCTTTCTCCCCAGGCCCCCACTGTTTCCTCCCTCCTTCTGCATTTCCTCCTTCTTTCCTGCTGTCACCATCTTCTCCACCCTGTCCTGCCAGCTCCCTGCCTGGGGCTATGTAAAAGGAGTGTGCAAAAGCAGCAGAGCTCCGGGGAGAGCACGTGCTGTGGCCACCAGGATGGGGATGAAGGAGAGGAGCGCGGACACTGAGCCATCCTCACATGCTGCTCGCAGACCCTTGCAGGCTGTGCCACACAGAGCAGCAGGGAGCATGAGGGAGGCAGAAACAGAGTCTCTCCAGAGAATTGAGAAGAAAAGCCATGGGTTCAAAGCAAAGATGAGGCCTGAACAATGCAACAATCTCTGAATGAACATTTTCCACCCAGCACTCCCCATTCCCCTACATTTTCCCTCCCAGTATCACCTCCCCACCACTGAAAAAAGACAAGATTCTGCTGTAAAGGAAGACAATGGGCAGGACTACCCCAAACCCTTCTAGTACCATGTGTCCCATAACAGTCTCCTGTAAAGGCATATGCTCAAAAGTCAATATTAAAATTAATTGTTACAGGTATGCCCGTACACATAGTGTCTGATGCATCATTTCTTTAGAACTTTCCAAGATTTGATTTATAGGAGTGAAGTATTGCAGTGAACACTGGAGTTATTGCACTGGGTTACCTCCCCACCACCACCATGCCCTTCAATTTTGTTCCCCTCTGCAAAAGTTCAGCTACTGTTTGAGACACTGTAAAGAAACAGAAGGAAAGTTGGTACCTTGCAGCTTCGAGGGAGGCTCTGTGGTCTCAAATGGGCAGGACCGTGGGCTTCACGCCTGAAATATGCCAGTAATACAGCCAAGAAAAATGCAGATAAATTTACCGTGTCAGAAGCCTATGAAGTAAAAGTCCACATGCTGCACCTCCAGAAAGGTGTTAGATCTAGTGGAAATATACTTTGAAGGTTTTGTTCGCACTGAGACTGCTCTCAGTGAAACATTGCTGTTCTCCTCGAGTTCCTGAGAGATACACAGCTCTGGTTTCTTCAGTAAAGAGCAGGGACACCTGTACACTGAATAATCAGCAGCAGAAGTGTCTCAGCTGATGAGATGCAATGGATCAGTGGGTGGCAAAACACACAGCTCAGTTCTAAGGACCCTTACAGGGACGGTTGCAAGAAAAGGTTCTGGATCCAGAGCTGGGAAAGCAGCTCAGCTTGGATGAAGTGTGTGTTGGGATACTGGGTTTGTGAATTTCCATGGAGGAAAGGCGTGAAGAAAACCAAGAGATTAATAAACCATCAGAAGAGAGAAATGGAAATAGTTGGACAAGAGAATCAGTACAAAGCAAGGAGGTGATCATAAGCAGCAGATACAGCTAGATTTAGTCTTGCTCACCAAGGAGCCTAGAGTTTAAATGAGAAATCCAGCAGGGGTTACTTCAGTGTTACAGCATCTGCTCTGTCTCCTTGGTATCCCTTTTTGCACTGCCTGCCCCACTGAAAGAGCCTCCTCCTTGTCTGCTTCTATTTCCTCCCTCTCTACCCTTTGGGGACTCCCTGTTCCTTTGGAGGGGAAGGGCTGAAATGTGCTCCCTTCACCAGGAAAGTGCTGGAGCAAACAGCAGATGCCACAAGATGTCAGTGGGGGTATTGCAGGTTACAGCTGAGTGAGGAGGGATGCAAGAGGACCACAGAAAAAAGGGTGCTGCATCCTGAGGGATAAATTCATCCAGAAACAGGTTTCAGCCCCACAGTGAGGTCATAAGAGATGGTGCAAATTTAGCGAGGGAAGAGCAAGACAGAGAAGAGCCACCCTAAGCTGCATATCCCACTGGCAGTAAACATCATCATCATCATCATCATTGTGTTAGAGTATATCAGTATTTGGGGGAAGGTGTCAGCACCACGAAAGAATCAAATGGCAGTGCCCAAATGGGACTGCCCAGTTGAACAAGGCACAGGACACTTCCCTAGGAATTTTTTGTCTCATGCCATTGTTTTCACTAGCTGGATCGCATAGAAGCTGCTATTTCACATGGCTGCAGCCTCCCAGAGACTCCCTTCCAATATTCAGTGATGTTTCCTGTCCTTTCCTGAGGCACACAGCGTAGCAGGAAAACTTGGAGTGAACTACTCCAATTTTCTTCATTATTCTCCAGGACATGGGGGAATCCATGCCCTCTTACTGAAACCACAAGGCTGCTGCAAGAGCAGTACACAAGGATTGCAACCTGGACAAAAAATTTCCTTGCCCTCCTCTCAAGCACAAACTGAACAGGAGTTTAGGTGACATTTTCAGGCCAGGCCACTTTTTTCAGGCATCTCTTTCCAGTTCATTCTCACTCCCCTTGGCGCAAAGCTGGGAGGACAATTTATTGCTAATGGTAACTGCGGGCTCCACGACAAAATCAGGCTCTCCATAGGAATAGAGAACTTCATAATTATAAATCTAAGCATAGGCAGGAAAGAGAAAAACAAGAAAATCCCATGATCTCATAGTTGCAACTGACGACTCACAATGCACTCAAAGCACTATGTGTCTATCAAAGCCTAATCATACAAGCAGGAAATGGGAGGTCTCCTGACAGTTCAGCATTTGTGTCTAGCAGGGCCATACCCTGAAGAGATAATCTCTGTAGCTGGTCACCTGGGTTTCAGGCATCCACAGGTGAAATCCATAACACAGCCCTAACTGCATCATCTCCAAGGAGAGGTTTTCCATTAGCTCTTTTCAGGAAATGTAGCAAACGGTTTCACTGAAAGGCACCTCTTAAACACATTTACATAAGTAAGCTTTCACTTACAAAAAGCAGCCTCAGTCAGTCCATGGGGGTTTCCCATCACCCCCTAAACTTAACAGCATATGATTGAAGAGCAATGGAGTAAGCAGCTTCTTCCCTAATTGCTCCTCCAAAGTGACTTTATGCACTGGGTGGTTGTAAGAGGTGGGGCTTCTCCTGCTCGGGTTCAGGGAACTTGAGGCTGGCCTGTGGGCCAGCTTTCCTAAGGAGGTTCATTACACCAACTCCTACTACATTATTTATCATTTGTTTGCTCAGCTTTTTAATTGCTTTTTTACAAGCATTACACTGCCTGCAGTCCTCTCAAGGAGGCTTCTGCACCTCCTGCCCTGTAAATGCTGGGCTCTAGCCTTCAGATGCATGCTCTGTGTTCCCTCAGGGAGGTGAAGGCAGCATTTTGGGGCAGAGATGAACAAATTCAGATGCAAAGAGAAAATAGTACATTGCATGACAGTGTGCCTGTCAGCAGAGCTGCTCTTTTTGGGTGTTCACATTTGTTGCTCCTAATTCACCCTCCCCCAACTGCCTTGGAAGCAACACCTTCCTCTTTCTGAACCAAAGAAGTCCAAGGATAGACAAGAATTAGTGTAACAGCCAGTGTTTAAGAGCCCATGTTCAACGAGCCATCAACATCTAGCACTTGGCTTATCACTAGATGTCAGCTCTTAAAATTGCAATTATGAAGAAAAGCAATTTTAAGTCATTATCATAGGCTTTCTAAAATGCATTTGTTTCCTCCAACCCCCGTCTTCCTTCTCTCAATGTCTATACAACTGAATTTATTGGGACAGCTTGTCTTTGTAGGCAGGAAGAAATAACACCCATACAATGCTCTGCCTTCTTTCTGCTCATCAAATGATTGTTCCAGTGCACTTCTTTTTATTCTTTTCTTTTAAACAGTGAAGCAGGCAGGATTGAGGGAGAAAATCTTTCCCTAGTGTTCCTCTGGGCTGATGGGGCTCCACTGTGCCTCAGCAGCAGGGCTTTTCCTAAACCATGCAGCTGAAAAGTGCATACCACACTGTAATGCAGTCACTATATATAGTCTGTAAAGAGCTTTTGGAAACCAGGAGGAAAAGAGCTATTTGATGTACAATAAATTATTAATTGTTATTAGTTACTATCTTGACAGGTTTCTGTTGCTCAGCTACCCTCCACCCCCAGTTTGGGGGAAGGGTAGCTCCTCTCCCTTCTCAATTCTCTCCACAACCCCCTTGTTCCAGGCCTACTTTGGGACTGAGTATCTCTGCATCTTTCTGCCCCTTACTGACTGAGAATGGACTGAATCTCAGTCTGCCTCCAATCGCCCCAAACACACAATATGGGAAATAACAGAGCAGCCGTGCCTCAGAGCACTCAGCACTATAATCTGAATTCTGCCTTCACGTTTAAAGCAGGATTACACACAGCTACCCCCTTGTGTTGGTCCCAGTACCTCACGTCTGAGAACAGAGTAGTAGTCTGAGCCATCTGCCCACAGCATTTCATCCCTTCTTGCATTTATTATATGCCTAGAAAAGAACAGATTCCTTTTCAGGGTATGTTTGAGCTCACGTGCCTCTCATATTGCAAACAGCCCTGCATGAGGCTGCTGTGTGCATGCCAGCTTTATCCTGTATAGAAGGGCTTGGATAATGGGAATCTGGAAACCTCTCACCTGTTTGTGAGGTTACAGCTCTGAAACACACTTTTCCTTGAAATTAATTCTCTGAGATGAACTTAAACCCAGAACACCTCCCTTTACTCAGCTCTCTCTGATAGGTGCATGCCCTGCAAAACACAAAGCACTGTTCAGGGGAGGATGAGGCAACTGGGATGTTAAAGCTGCCACTGTGTGAGTGCAGGATAACCACAACCCAAGCTTTGTGCAGAGCCATTATGTGCATGGCCTCATGAGCGTGTGTCCTGAGTCACTCCAGCCCCCAAGTGAAAACAGGGAGGAATACTCACTTGCCCTTGTCCTCAAAATAACCAAAGCCTTCAAACCATCCATACAAAACCAGAAGCAATGCTTTCTCCTCCAGTAGAGGAAAAACATTAATTTTAACACGAAAACTTCAAAATATCACACAAGAGAAGCACAATATAGGGCAAGGCTCTGTAAGTAAGCAGCTTGGAGCCACAAGTCTTTCAGGCAGTGAAGAGGCATGGTACAGGCTACCTTGAGCATGAACAGCAGCTCCATCTAGCACATGCCCCAGATCACTGTGTCTATTTGCTCGTCTCATCATTTGAAACAGACACGCTACTCAATTTACAGGGAAGCAGGATGACTCTTGCCTTTACCACACTATGAAAAATATACCCCATTGTCAGCCATGAGTGCAGCTGCAGTACTGTGAATATGATTTACCTGCCAGGGCTGATGAAGACGAACGAGCTTCGGTGTGATTTCAAAAGCCAGGATAAAAACCTGCCGGGGTGAGTCGGGGAGGGGGGACACAACCACCTACACCATCCATACTCTCATGTGCAGCTGTACACGTGGCAAGTGTGCACACAGGAGCACTGGAGACTGCAAGGGAGGTGGATGTGCACATGAGGAAGCATACAAAACTTTTTCCATGTCAGTTGTTGGATATAAAGCACTTAACAGAGGTAGGGTTTAGAAAAGCTTTTCTAGACGGATGACCTGATTTGGACAGTTAATTCCGGGCTTCCTCAAGCCAAGAACAAATAACTGGAAATACCTTCACCTACCGTAGGAATCATGAAGATTAATTGCAAGATAGGGTGCATTCCTCTTTTGTAGAGAAAAGGAAGCAAGAGAATAGCAAAGGCAGAGGACCAGCATTTTTGCATCCCTATTCCAGAAAAACCATGGGGAATATTTTTCATTTTATTCTAGAGAAAATAACCCGTCTCCCCAGAGTACATGTCTATAGTTCTTGCTTCTGCAAAGAGCGCACCAGAGTATAAAGAAGAAATTCAGAAGTAGAAAACGAAATAGATTTATTCTTTTTTAAAGTAGCAAACTTAAAACATTGCAAAAGGTTACAATGATTTAGAACACCCAGTCTGAGCGGCCACGCTTGGCTGTTCCCTGAGTACGTGTGAGGTGACTCAGCACACAGGGCTCTTGCGGTGGCCAGAAAAATTGTGCTGCTGGCAGCCTCTTGCATTTCCCTGCTGCCTTTGTGAGAGGGGCACGAGAGAAAATTACCTGCTTGCCACATGGGGACTTGGCACAGAGCAGTTTCTGCTTCTCTGTCACAGGAAAGGCAAGGGCGACGTGGACAGAGTGGCTGCTCCCTCGCCTCCTGTGAGAGGAGATGTCAGCCATGAGGCCTGTTCTTGTTTGTTAACTTTCTGAAAATAATTTATGAACAGACTAACATTTTTAAAGTTTGCTGTTATGAATGGCTTGAGTTGAGAGCCTCAAAGGCTGTCTAGTCCCTTGTATGCCACTACTCTGCAACAGGGTTGTACATATGCAGCTACCTAAAACAGGTTGCTACATTAGGCTCTCTGCGCTTTGCCATTTCAATTATATTATTATTGTCAAGCTGTGGGTGTGCACAGTCTCCCTCTTGGACAGACTCTGTGGTATCACTATCAGCAAAATCTAATTGGCTACCAGCATTCTGTTATCTCTATGAAGTAGCTGTCACAAAGGTGACACCAGAGTGTCAACACGACTGATTGGATGGCACCGTGAAAAGGAGTTACTTGGCCTATAGTCTGCTTTGGCAGGAGATAAACTAAATTGCACAAGATCATCTTCTTTGCACACACAGATCACAGAGATAGGAAGAAGGCATTCACTCAGTCACTGTAATATCAAAATTGCCACAGAGGAAGAGAGCAGAGCCCAGGGTGCCTCTAGGCAGCCAGGAGCTAGGTTACATACCTCCACTGAAGAGATCCCTTGTCATCCTTCTGCATCAGCTACAGAACTTGGAGAAACCAAGTACTGTCATGACAGAAACTAGGCTACAACTACCATCAGGCAAATCCTTCACTGATTTGTTGGGCCAGAAAATTCCACATTAGCCAGGAAGGAAAAAAAGTCATAATGACATACACACAAGGAGAGCAAAGTAGCAATGAAACAGTTGCATTAGATGGGTTCAGGTTACCATTATATGCGGTCTACAACAGAAAATAAAGCTTTTCCTAAAAATACAGAATTATTGTGAGAGCCATTTAGATGAGAGAGATGTATGACAGTCCAGTCTCATGACATACTCTCTAGAGAAAAGATATTTACTGAAGTATCACTGAGCTTAAGCTAGGTATAATAGTTTCAAAAGGCACAAAGTCAGGGATCACTTAAGCAAAGCAGAGCTCACAGTGGCTTTCCCTCGTGGAGTAATGTCTGGCACATAGTTCTCTTTGGTTGTTCCAATCAAAGAGATAATCTGAGAATATTTTGATATTGTTATTCAAATTGACAGTTACAAATGACCAGGCACATAAAGAAAACTTCTGCTGAAGCTGTGGTCAGTGCATTTAGGACTATGGTATTTAGTTCTGTTGTTACTGAGAAAAGGTGCAAGGGAACGTCAAACAACTTGAATGGAACCAAAAAATAGACTCTCTTGGAGGAATGCAATCCTCAATGACTCTTCTCTAAGCCAAAAGGAGCTGACAGTGAGGTGCAAGATGGGGAATGCACAAGATGTACACAAAACGACTTCCCAGGAACTGTAGCTACAGTTCATCATGTTGCTTTCACAACAGTCAGGCAACATCATTGTTAGGATTATTGAAAAAACACTCTCCAGGCTCTTGATCCTTAAATTCCAATTATGAGTACTACTGAAAACTGTTTCATTGCCAGTGCTGCCCTGCCTACAAAAGAATGACAGTGGTAACATTTTTCATCATCCCCTGGTTCATGCTATCTGAATGCAAGCGCGTTATGATTTCTGAATAAGAGAACTGGGAAAAATGTAGTCACTTAAACAAAGCCTGCTTTCTCTTGTCAGTCCAGGCATCAGCCTCTCTAGAGTAGCTGAATATGGACCTGAATCCTGCTTGGGGAGTAATAAAGTATAAAGCAGGTGAAGGAGAAGAGCAACTTCTGATCTACCACTGTAAGAGACAGCAGACCACAGGCAAGTCCACTCTTTGTCTGCATCTCCCATCTGGGAAGTAAATTCTGAGGGAGAAGCAGAGTTGAATTTTTTTTAAATAGCATCCGCAGATCCTACTGCTTCCCATTTCTGAATCCTCCCTTATGACCTCTGCAAAAGAAACAGTGAAGATCTTCTGTTCACAGCAGGTAGTAGAGAGATCCTACACATCTGGTAAGTCAGGGCATACAAGGTAGAACAGTGAATTTCCTTTCACACCTCAGTTTTTGATTGTGTCTAAATTTCTCAATATGCATCTTTCCTGAAATTCAGCATGACTAGACCACTTGTCAGCAGAAAATGCTTCTGGGGGGAAAACTGTATGTTATTCGGAAAACATTTTCTAAAGATAGAAATCTTGTGAAAGTAAAAAAGAAATTAAAAAAGAATCTGGTTTCTTCAACACCATCAAAGGTTTCTCTGTTAAGAAGAAAACATGTTATGCCTGTAAAGTCTATATTTGCTTTATTCATTGTTTTTCCTTCAGAAAGATCTATATGCAGGATTCATTCCTGAAAGGACAGCAAGGCCCTTTCTACATTAAGAAAACGTGCTCTGTATTGATGTAATTGCATTGATGCCAACTTTTTTAATGTAGGCAGTGCTTCAGTTGACCTTGAAAAGCACTGAATCTTTCCAACAGGGTAGGTTTGCTGGAGGTCATGTGGAGTATGAAACCTCAAAAAACTTGAATCTTTATGATAGTTCTTCAATACAGCAGGAATGTTAACTCACCTTTTATTTTTCTTATGCATGTCAGATGATATTCCAGGACTACAGTTAGAGGTGAAGAATTTGCTGCACCATGCCTGGGTGATAGCTGCCTCCTGATGGAGGGCAGTGGGAAAGGAAGAATTGAGGAATTGATGGTGGTTTCTCCAGGTTCCCCATCAATGTCGGATTCAAACCATTTGATGTCATGAGAAGGGAAGCAGTCTGTTGTCATTTTTCTCCTGTCTATATTGCCCCTGCAAGCAGACAAAATAAAGGAAGTGAAATTAAAGCTCTGGAGGGCTTCCTTTCCCTCCTTTCTTTGTGCTTCTGCCATTCTATTTGACTGCTGTTCTTCTTTTTGACTGCTCAGGAACTGTCACCTTGTATAGCATCCAGGGGGTCTCTAGCAATTCAGTGACAAAAAATAATATAGTGGGGGGAAAAGTCACATAAGAGGCAGATGAAAGAAGTGGTGAAGTCAACATTAAAAAAAAAAACAAAAAACCCCAAAAAATCAACAACCAGAGGGAAGCAATGGGTCTGGAATGGTTGCTGTTGTTTCTGTGCTCTGGAAATATCAGTAATGATGAAGTGGAGGCAATAAATTGCTTTGAAACCCTCTATGACCCTTTCCCTATTCTCTGTCACTCTGGAGATGAACTGTGTTGCATTGGAAGTTTCTTTCTCTATCCCCCCTACCCCACCCTCCTCTTTTTCCTGTGATTTAACAGATACGGTAACCTCTGTGCTTTTTATTGTACGCTCAGGAAATAAAATTCCACTCAGTTAAGCCACATTGTGAGTGGCAAGGCAGCCATCAACTCAGGTGGACTTAGAGTGCAGCAGCTCAGAAAATCCAAATCAGGCAGGTTCTATACTCCATCATGACTTGAAGAACTGCTCCACCATCCTTTTCCTGCCCTGGCTCCTACCCTCTCATCTAACAGTAACCTGCAGCTACCTAAACTGATCCAAACCCCAAAAGCCAGATCCCATATCTCCCCCTGTCAGGTTTAGAGAGAACAACTGGCTGGGAGAAAGTATCACAGGTCCCCATCTGTGAAAACATAGCTTTATGGGAGTACCTAGAGTCCCAGAGGAGAGATGAGGTCAATCACATTAGAACCCTGGCACTACATGTTAAGGCAGTGTTTGCCTTAGACAGAATATTGGGAATCACAGAGGAGAGTCCTCTGTGTTTTGGAAAGGCTGATGTGTACAAGGACTTGGGGAGCAATCAAATAATTCTGTGGCTGTATCACTAACAAAAACATTGTAAAATACAGAAATGTCAATTATAGGGCATCTCTGAATTAAAGATCTGGGCCTGTGTAGAGGTGAACTGGGGTGAAGACTAGAAAAAAGAGGCATGGTGTTCACTGGACAAGAACTTTCAATTCACTGTGTAGCCAATGGAAGAGCAGCTTTCATGTCTCCACCATAAATCCTTTCAGGTCACCAGCTCATAAGCATATCAGAAGAGCCAGACAAGCAAGTCCCCTCACTCCTGAGGTCTGCCATGCCATGGCCCTTCTGTGTGAGAAGAAGGTGTGAACAGCCTTGCAATGCTTTGATCTGCCTTTGAGAAGCTGGTATTCCTCTTAGTCTAGAGATCCTTCACTGGGTCCCTTGTGTGCCTCTGAATCTTATACCTCCAACATGGAGAGAGCTGAGCTCCCTGGCCTGAGAGATGCCCACCAGATGAGAATTCCTGATGTGGTGGACATTTTTGTGTTGGGTAGATGGAGTGCTAGTACAAAGTGAGAGAAGTGCTATTTCTGGGTACTTTCAGCCTGGCCATAGATCTTGCACTACAGATCAAGTCAAAGAGGTAATAAATCTCTTAAGGCTTGTAAGACACAATGCCAGATCCAGCCCTTGGAGAAAGGAAGTACAATTCCATTGACTGCCAACACGTGTTTGCATGAGACTTTATCTCATTTCTTTTCACTATCCCCAATACCAATGCCTTGTCTGCTTTAACTGCCTCTGAAGTAAATGTTGCTCTGACAAAAGAGAGCAGCAGACTAGTGATGGCCAGAAAATGCTATTTCCATACTATTTTCTCATATTGCCAAAAGTTTTCATTACACAGCACACATAATACAGCTGGAGGCAGAGCAGGCTTAGGACAAAGCCACCATGTCTGCATAGATATTCTTCTTAGTCCTTTCTGCCAACACCTCTAGGGTCAAACTCTCTGGCTGCCTAGCTTGCCTTAGAGTATCCTTCAGGCATCATGAGAGTGGCCCCCTTGACACACCAGAAAGAATTAATGCAGGAACCCCAGACCATCAAACATCTCTGGAGTTCCCCTGAAAGAGCATGAATGGCCCCTGTCACAGGTTATTTGCCTCTATAGGATCCTAATTTTGTGAGAACATACACCAGAAAGCTACAGATGGTCTACATCATCACACATCTCCCACTGCTGCTCTCTCACGTACAGATACTCTCCCCCAAAACCACTTTGGGCAGCCTAAAGTATCCAGATATGGATTTGCTAATAGGAGGAAGTTGAGTTGCTAATAGGGGGAATGGAGTTGCTAATAGGGGGAAGTTGATCAGGTGACCTCAGTGAGGTTTCTGGCTTTTACATATCCTAGGGAATTCTCCCCTTCCAGAGCCACCAGAGCCAACCAGGGAAGGTATCTTAGTGTAAATTCCCCAGCAGGCCTGTGTGAGACTGAGGAGCTTCTGAGTCAGTCAGACAATGAGTCATTGCCCTCTGGAGGGGAAAAAAACCGAGACTTGTCAAAGTTGTTTTTCAAAAACAAGAGGAAATTATTCAAGTTTAACAAATAGGTAGGCATTTGGCTGGATTAGGAAAGTCCTAGTGTTTGTTCCTGTATTTGCCACCTCCCACATCTCAGGTGAGTGCCCTAGAGGCCTACACAGCCAATCTCTTCTTCACTTGACAACTATTGGGACAACTAATACAAAGTGTAATAGCCCCCCTTACCCCCAACCCTGCTTTGGCAAGACGAAGAAACTACTTCAACTGGTGAAAACAAACAAAAATACCACCAAAAAAGCCTGAGAAAAGTCTTGGCTTCTAGGAACAGAGCCAGAGTAAGGGCTTCTATGTGACTTCCAGCTTCCTTGGTTAAACCGTTGGCCACCATGCTGTTTGATTCTCAGGTCCAGCTGGTCTCTTTCATCAAAAATTCCCAGCTGAGACCAAAAACTCCTTCCAAAAATGTTACATTAAAAAAAAAAAAATCCAACCCAGAACATTCTTGTGTTTGCACAAACTGAAAGTCTTCAACACAAAACTGTCAGAAAATTCCCCATTGAGTTTCTGTGAAAGATACTCCAAGAAACAGCAGTGGTACAAATATTATAAATACCAAGTATCCAGGCTACAGGTAAGCAAGAGTTAGATATAAGAGAGTCTGACCTTGTTTCTCAATCTCCATATGCCATACTCATTCACTGTGGAAGCATTCAAACAAGCCAACAGTTGTTCCTTTGCTTTTTGCCAAATAATAAATCTTTCAGACAGCCTCACTGGAATTATTCATACATGCAAACGGTCAGCTACTGGAATGTGTTTCTTTGCAGGTTGTTGTTGCTCTCCTCCATATTCCCTGGGTTTCAGGCATCCCCTCATAGCATTCCCTGATGAAACCAAAAGACAAAATCATCTTTTTAACTTCACAGGGGAGCATAAAGTTTCTATTACACAAAAGGGAGAAGAGAACAGTTGACTGTCCTGTGGAATTATACAGAAGTAACAGGTTTTTTCTTTTAAAGGCAAGTAGTTTGGAAATCAATTATGGTACGGACATCTGAGTGCCAAAAAGAAACTGTTGGGCTAATTGGAGAGCTGATAAGACCAAAAGAATGCTGGGGACTTGGATGGGACTGGGCAACCATGATCCAGGTAACAGGGCAAGAATCAAGTATTTTCATCTGCTAATACATTTATATTGAATTTTTACTAAGAATTTCATAACACCCTTCACCATTAAAACAAGAAAGAAAGATTAAGGAGTTGAGAAATCACAAGTAGAAAAAAGTTATGAAGAGAAAAAGCTTTCTTGATCTCAAAACTTATTTGACTAAGAAATTGCTTCCTTCTGCCTGGTGTCTTTCATTGCAGGTACCAGAATATCAAAAGAGGGCAGTCAAATTATGATGACTGGCAAAGGCCATTATTTAAGCTTGACCATTAAAACAGAGGACAGGGATTAAGGCCAGCTGAGTTTACAGATAAATTTGTAGCAAATGAGGTTACTGTAAACATAGTCAGTGCTGACATCAGCTGAAGAAGTAGAGACACATCTATGCTTCTAAAGGCACCAGAAAACAAAAGCGAAAGGCATTCCAAAACACATAATTCCCTTTTTTCCTTCCTTTAGCTAGTTCCAACAGATATTTGTCAAACTCGGATTTTTCTTTTTTTTCCAAAGGAGAAATTCAATAACCTTCTCAGGCAATCTATTTTATTGCATAACTATTCTTACTGCTAGAAAGTTATTCCTAATATGGAGCAAGAAGATCTAGGTTACAATTTAAGCCCATCATTTCTCATTCTTTCCTTGGTGGATGTGGACAGCAGTCTTATCTCCACAGATACTGAAGGCCTAACAGCAAATTCAGCTTTCCTTACTGTCAGACACAGACCTTAATTACAAGATGATTTCAACTCTTACAGCTCATATTTGTATATACACTATGCATATTTATGGCACATGCCAAAGACGACTGCTTTGAATGGATGGTTGTGAGGATTTTGTTGAGGCAAAGAAAACAAATTGTCATTGCTGGCATTACAGCACGAGAAACATTTTTCACACGCCCTCATAAGTATTCCATACACACACAGGTATATACACAGTTTTCCCATTAAAAGCAGTGCTGTTTACATACCCTGACAGCTCTGAGGGCACCCTAATGCTACCACAAGTGTGCTCAGTCCATATCTGCCTGCAATCCCCCAGGGCACACACAGGCACAGAGGACATGAATGCCCATGGATTTGTGGTACAGACTTGCAGATGGTATAAATCAGTGTCGCTGCTACCCAGCCTAATTCCTGTTCGAGTTGGCCATAAGGCACGAGCAGACAGACACGTGGATCTCCATGTCTACCCAGCCATATGGGCTGTACACCCAGGTGGGTGTGCACTGCATACCTTCCTGGCCTGATGGATGCCGCAGTTCAGCTGCCAGCCCCGCCACCCAAAGCACAAACTTGAGCACCATCAAGTTCCCATCCACAGGAGACTGTCTCAGGCCCTGGAAGAAAGGCTGTGAGCAGCACAGTGTGGTGCAGCAGGGCCCTGTTGAACCAATTAGGGTTAACACATTTCTGGTTAATGAGAGGTGCCGGTCATGATTGTAAATTAATATTTTCCAGTGGCTACCCATGCACTCAAGTGTCAGTATTGATCAAACTTACCTCTGCCCAGTTAATGCTGATGGATTCAACAGCAACATACGCCTGCTCATCTGTTACCCAATTAAGATAAGCTCTCAACTCATCCTAATAGCTGTATTTATTGTCATCAGGAATATTGATGTATCTCTGTGTTAACTGCAAGCCAACGTAGACACACGAGCACATGCAGAGGACACAGCGCTGCCCCGGGAATTGTCCCGGGCTCAAACCACAGGCAGACAACACTTTGTTAACCTTCATGTTCTCTTGTCAAGGGAGGCAGTATTTGCTATGGAGAAAGGGAAAAAAGGGGATCTTCCCCTTCACTAGACTTACTAGACTGGATTCACGCATACCCTGCCCCACCTCAGAGAATAGCAGCACAGCAAGCTCCACAAATAAACTGCTTGGGTTTTTAAAGATAAAGCAAATGGAAGCCTCCTGTTGCACAGGGAGTCCAGCATGTGTGAAATGCTGGGCATGTAAGGAAAATGCCTATGGGAGGAACGAAATAAGGATTAATGAGCATCTTTTTATATGGTTTTCTACATTTCTAGCCTGGCTATCTGAATCAGAAGCTGATGGGTAGCTAATGGGCCTTGGGTAAGGGACACAACAGCAGCTGTCTACACAAAGCAAACAGCAAAAACAAAAAAAAGATTCTATGAAAATTTAACATTTTCCTTGCAGTGCAAGGAGTTCACTCCTTAAAGGCCAATATAGAGCCAACCCAAGATGCACTAGCCCGTTCCTGGAAACAGACTCCTGCCTAGCAAATGGACTATTAAATATAGCAAAAGATCAGGACCCATTTACTCATAAAAAGGTCATTCTAAACTAAAACAGAAGTGAGAACTCGGAGGAGGCCAGTTCATCTCTGCAGCCAAAGTGCAGCCCTGATAATCCCAGCCAAAGTAACCATCCTGTGTGGCCAGATTGCACGCTGTGTTATATATAAACTGAATCTTAAAAAAAAGGCTTTTGGATTGGCTCAAAAAGTTAGAAAACTGTTAATAAGGGTCTTTTAGTGTGCAACACATTACTGATGCCTTTTCCTTGCCATGTGAGCCAAATGAGACAGCACCATCTGACTTATGCAGAGGCTGAGTTTGGTCCCAGGAAACTGGTCGGTATCTCAAGTCATCAGTAAAAATCTATCTGGTGGTTTTCATAAGTGGCAGCCTCAATTTGCCTTCCAATTTGACAGATGCCCCCAAGGCAACTTACGGTCCTGGAAGCACCTTATTGAGCCACAGTTAATGGCAGCTCACGCCGAGCGGCCGAGCGACAAAAGTTTGAATGGGATCTTGCAAATGGACACTTTAACCCACCAGAGGTGGAACTTGCAAGCCTGCTGCCACAGAGTGATGGCAGAGCTCATGCTGCTGCTGCTTCTGTCCAATCTGTCCTTTAGATAAGTGAAGGACACCTGTCTCCAGGGCTCTCCACTTAGTACTTTTCATCGTTCCCTAAATTAAAAAGTGAGCAATTGACAGCGCAACTTGTTAAATGATTCTTCTCCCTTCTTCCTCCTACCACGATGGCCATGTTTTAACAGCCACAGACACTTTGCTGGTGTCTTTTTAATTTGATTTAACTAAAAAAATAACACACAAAGCCATTTGGCCTTGTGCCACTCAATGTACTGCTATAGAGTAGGCATGAGTTATAGGGTAATATTTCACACCCTGTTGTGTCTTATTACTCAACTAATAACAATATTTACCCAGGGTTTCCCCCAAGCAATTCAGACAGGTTTAAAAGAAATCTTGATTAAAGAATGACAGCCCAAGTATTGGATGTTAAGTATAAATAAGAGTAATGTGAAGAGAGTGGAAGAGTTTACTGTTGCATCCTGGTAGTTTGCAGTAAATCAGTATAATATGAAAGTTCCTCTTTACTGGGCTTCTCCAGTTGTCAACTCCCTTGCTGCAGCCCATGTACAGGTATGCCAGACCTCTGACTTGCACAAGTGCAGCTCTTGTAGACTGCAGCAGCAACATGCAGCAGTAGCCTTTGCTTGCCAGAGGCTGAACCACTTATGCTAATCCCTCAGCCCCCAGACTAAGGGAATATTCAGCCACCCCTCACCTCTTCTGGGGCTAGCCACCAAGAAATAAAATTACTGAGAACTAGAGTATCAGAGACTTCATCTTACATGAGTTCTCTGAAACTCTCAGTAGTTTGCAACTACAAAAAGACTTTCAGCTGATATAAAAAGCCACTTCTAAGAGTATTACCTGTGGAAGTCGCTGCTGAGGCAGACAAAGGCAAGGACCAAGTAAATTACAAGGGTATTAGATGTTACCAGGAAAAGCACCCCATTCAGGTTAGAGAGGATATGACATTTTTACTGGTCCACATAACTCTTTCACCAGTCAAGCAGCAACTGTCTCTTTGGTGGATTATTCCATGTTCTTTGCACCTTGCTATTTCTGCTGAAATCAAGGCAGGATACAGAGCTGTCAAAGTCCTTGTCTCACTTCCTTTGGTAATTCTCCAGCTGACTAAGAGACTTAAGCAGCACATTCATCCACCTAAGAAAGGCACTGCAGATTCCTCCCAACCTAACTGCATTGAGAAAACTCATCTAATACTGTAAATACAAGGACTCCTGTCAAGAGCAGGGAAGAAAAAAATACATTCAAATTTATGTCCAAGTTGCTATTTTCCTGACTGCCTCATAGATTACCTGCCCACTGAAAGGAGGGGGGAAGCCGTTGCCATTTTCTACAGATTCTTATTTTCCCATGGAGATTTTCCCTCCACAAGTTTACCAAGCTTTGAAGTGATTCCTGTGTAAGAGTTGCTAAAATTACTGTGCTGGTAAAGACGTAAGCAAGTCAGGGCTAAGCACTCTATATAATGTCATTTCTGTAGAATTACTTAAGCTGATGAATGAGCAAAATCCTGCAGTTGTTCCTCAAGCAAAACATCATTCCAAGATGCTGAAAATTTTGAATGAATAAAGGCTTCAGGATTTGGTCCAAGAGTAGTAATTTGGAGCAGGCACCTTAAGGAACATGAGTCTCTTCTGACATGACCTTGTTGTGACAGAGGATGCTCTTATGGTCCAGTCCCACATCATACCAGCAGCAACCTGTCACAGGCTGCATTTCTGAGAGGACTGCAGCTGAGAAGTGAAATGACAAAACATTTACTTCTTTCATCAGGCTCTGCTGAGGCTGTCTTTTCATCCTTCAGTATTTCAGCATTCACCAGCCTTGCTTCCACATTGGAAAGACAAGGTATGAAACACTTGTTCCTTTCCAAGAGCTTTATACTGCAAAAGAGCTTATGGACAAGCAGCTGAGCAGTATTTGCATTTGCTGGATCTCGAATGAGATCCAGCTAGGGAAGGTCACAGTGGTATACAAGGACAGGGAGAGACCCAGATCCTGCTTTGTCACCTCACCAAGAGGGAAAGGAGCCCTGTGAGCCAGGCAGAATCATGTGGAGGTGGTACCTCTGAGTAACTAAGGAAGCAGGGAATGAAACACCATACCTTACAGAGAATATCCACTCCCAGCTAAGGGGGATTAGTCTTCCTTTACACTGACATCACCTGCACTTGCAAGTGAAGTTTTACCCTGTCTTACAACACACTTCCTCTTCCCCTCCACTCCCCTGCCTGTGAGTACACCCAGCTGCATTCAGCCCAGCTTTCCTGCTTTCAGGTCTGTACCCCATCAGGTCCTGCCCAATCTCTCCCAAGGCTTCTTTTCCCCTGCACAAGCACCTACCTATAGTTCTCTCACACACCAGTCTGTACTTACAGCCCTGACAGTTCACACTAGGGAATGGTGTGAACTCATTATTAACTCTGCCAGCTGTTTTATCACCCTGACTCCCAGCACACCAAACCAGAAAGGCCTTTGTTCTCTGGACACCCCTCCCAACTGACTGACTGGGTGGCTTATCACCCAGAAGCAGCAGCTTTTGCCCTGGCAGCTTATTTCTATATGCCAATCCTTCTGTGCTAGCAAAAAAGAGTCTTCCCTCTCCTCCTCTGGACCCCTACAGTTTGTCTTTCATTTCTTTCCTAAGGGAGAATGGAGAATCATACCATCCCTCTTGGCTCAGCTGTGCATATTCTGGCCCTCTGCAGTAGATAGAGCTTTAAAGGAAAGTAGAAATGGCCTTGGGATAACAGATCATATCCTTATGGGTTAAATTACAGGCCAGGGGCTAAAACCACTGCCAAAAAGGATAAATGTGGCAGACAGTACTAGATTCTGTTAGGAAAATAGGGATTATACTTTAAAAACAGAAAATGCAGGATGATAAAAGTGCCTCAAACCAGCGTGTATATGCATAATGGGTCCAAAGCTTTAATGGACCTAATTTAAATGGGTCCAGCACTTACCCAGTAGAGTGAAGACAGAGATCTGACTCAGCTCAAGCAAATGTTGGTTTTTGGAGTTATAGGACAGGCCCCAACAAACAGAATGACAGGTAGGACAGAAATGCTGCCTTAAAACTACAGGTCCCACAAACCCTTGTAATGCCTCAAGCTGTTACTGTGAAAATTGTATTTTAACCTTTTATTCCAACACAGAAAAGGCAGAGATATATCTAAGACAGAGAAAGGCAATTTTCATGTTCTCTTAGCCTGAGTATTTAGCCCTTGAAGGAAGACTGCAAGGACCATGTGTCCCATTTGTCTCCTGTTTTTTAACAGGAGCACAGGACTTAATATTGGAAGCGCTTGCTTTCCATTCATGAGTGATCTTCCACTTCTGTTGACAGACTCATGTCCAGGCTTCTCCATTTCTCTCTGCTGCTGGATATCTTTTTCCAAACTTATCCTTTTCCAGCTTATCTCAACTTCATCATCTGTTATGAGTGGGGGAAGGAAACTAAGCACCCTCTGGAGAAGAAAAAAAAAGAAAAGAGGAAAAAAAAGGGAGGAAGAACCTCTAGGTAAAAGCCCTAGAAGAAAGACAAATTCTTAATAACAGGGGATTAATTTACAAGACACTGCTTTCCTCTGAAGGCCCAGTGCATCAGCTGCATTGGGAAAAGGTTCCTGCTGAGGCAGTGGAGACTCCTGAAACACACAGGACCCAGAGGGAGAGAAATGAGAGACTAACAACTAGTTCTGTGTGGAGAAACATGACTCTGTTAATAACACTCTTTTGCATCCTCCTACTTTCCCCCGCCCATTCACATATCCTTCTGTTTCTTCATGGAAAATGTATTTCAGCATCATCTCTCAACCCCTTAAATTCTATATCCTTCATGGTACCCTAACTCACTTCCAGCTCCCCTTGCCTGACTTTGCTCACCTTGGCAAGAAGATCATTATGCTCATGAATATGTTCACATTACAAACTCCATTTCCTTACCATATATCCTCCTCTACCCTCTCATCCTGTAGAGATGCAGCAGCCTAGGGCTGCCTGAGACCTCCCAGACATCACCACACCCTTGTGTTGTGCTGCTGCCCAATCCCCAGTGGAAGAGTCTTCAACACCCAGGCCATATCTGTATCACGTTTTTTGGTTTAAACATGATTTTGAGAGTCCTGCAAGTATGGTCTTCCAGTGCCAGTGAGGATGATGCCCACCCTGGCACACAGATTTTTCTGGTTAGAAAAATACTGATGTCAGGTCCTGGAAGTGGTGGTGTGCTGGAAACAGCACTCTAGGGATGAGCACTGATGTGTGCAGCCCCCCTGTAACCCTGAGAACAAAACAAGTGCCAACCTATGAAAGGAAATAGAAAACTTCCCATTTTTATAGCTACATTATTCCTGAGATATCAGAGACAATATAAAAGAGAAATTTATATATCAAGAGCTGAAGGAAAGATTATGATTTTGCCTGATATCTAGCCCTGACTGTTGAAATTCACCTAAAAATTTCAGTATCAAAATGCCTGTGTTTGAGGTAGAATCTCTTTTAAACAGCAGGCCAGTCTTGATTTGAAAAACTGATCTATCATTTCTCCAGTTATTGTATTTCATCCCAATGGAAAGTTACCCTCATCATGAAAAATGCCTTACTCCCTCTCCGTCTTTTCTGTAATTCAAGATGCAACTACTGGGTCTTGTCAGAATTTTCTTTGCCAAAATTGCTGCAATCTTCTTCCTAAGTAGGTAAACAGGGCCTATGGTGATGCTTCTCAGTCTTCTCTAAATAGATTGAGTTTCCTAGGTAATCTGAGGCATATTTCCAAATTTTGCATCATTCCAGTGGGCTCTTCTCTGAATCCTTTCCCATTTATCAACAGGCCCTTGATGCATTTTGCAACACACTTAAGTTAACGTTGGAAGAAAAATCACTCTTTTTTTTACTTTCTAGGCTTTTGTGTGCTTGATTTCTCACCCATAACATTATGCATAACTACATACCATATGCAGTACAAAAAAAAGAACAAACCACCAAAAAAAAAGCCCCACAGAGGAGGCTCTTAAAGGTCAAAATCTAAACTAGCAAATTTATATCAGATAAACCAATCAAAGCCTATTAATTTATTTCCCCCCCCCATTTCCACCTCTGCATGCAGATGCTACAGAAGCTTAAAGAACCTTACCCAGTGACTTTTTAAGTTCAGAGAGAAATAGCCTGGTCTTATTATAATTTCTTCCTTTGGAAAACCATGCTGCAAGACTTAAGGGAAATTTTTCCTAACATCTAAATTTTTCATGTGGCTAATTTAATCCTATTTCTTTTACAGCCTTAAACCATGCCATGTAAATCTTCTTTCTTCTACAACCTTAAGCAAAATAAATTACATCCTATTATTCCTACATCCCTAAGCCAATCTAACTAACATCCCTTCGTTAGTCCTACACCCTAAAGCAAGCCTGCATGTCTCTCTAATATGTCCAATCCTTAAAAGCTTGTAAAGAATCCTAACACCCTAGGTGGGCTAGTCATATACATGTTTACTTCCAGTTTCCATACATCCACCATCAATGGAAATTCACAGTTGATTCTCTGCATTTCCTTCATCTCAGGGACTCATCTCACATTGAGACATTCCAGATCTGTCTGAACTGAGGTATCATTACTGCCAATCATAATAGTTCCCATCTTCCTGTTCAGGAATTGCTACCTCTACTTATGAAGCTCATAATCTCAAGTGGTACTCAAGTGGTATCTATTCCTATTATACATATATATATATATAAATTGATTTTGTCTTGTAAATGGAATCACTCTTGAATTTCACCCAAATGAGACATGAACTACTCTTTAGAATAACTGTGGCAAATAGGAGATGGAAAACAGAAATAGCCAAAGATCTCAATGAGAAGAAGTGGTGAGTGTTGGCTGCAGGAGAAGCAAGCACACAGCAGAACAAATGGTTTCATCAGCAATAGAACACAAGTAGCTCATCAACTGAGTTTTTGGGTTGAGAGTTTTATTTTTAATCTAAGTCACAATCAGTCAACCTCAGACTGCCAGCATCTTATACAAGGATACAACACCAATCTACCTGGTACTGTAGATGGCGTCTCAGACATGTCAAAGCTTTGGACACATGCAAGACCCTTGCCTCATCTAGAGATAGCTGAGATCAGCAAATCCTTTCTCTGCTAGAAGAAGAGGCTGTAAATAACTGTGTTATTTTGGTGTCATCCATATTACAGACAGAATTGTGGCTATTTTCAGACAACAGGAAAACCAGAAAGTATGTCCCAGCTTTGCACCCAGTTGCTTGGGCACTTTTAACGCACCAAAGGCAGGTTTTAACTCAGTCTCTCTGGAGGTAAAAAGGATCTGTTTGAAAGATGCCAAACTAGTCACTCAGCTTGAGCTGCCATCAATAGTGTCTTAATTACAGAATCACAGGATATTTGGGATTGCAAGAGATCTCCTGAGACTTTCTAGTATAATAAGATGCTTTCAAGAACATAAGTCATCTTTGGGGCATCAACTGTGACTGATCTCCTGCCAAGTGAGGGAATAGTAGAGCTTGTATTTGATTTAAAAAGCACCCTGCCATACAGAGATCCTCTTTGGGAAAACTCGGCAGATATTTAGGTCCCTCTTCCCTTAAATAAGGATCTTTGTGTTCTAGGCTATAAAAATGCCTGATGGTCTACATAACAAAAACACTTTATTAGCAGTTATCCTGAAAATGCAGCTGACACTTTGAGGGGGATTAAAGAAAATATTTTGGATTTGACCAAAATGATACCAAAAAGGAAGACATAGATGCCTTGTTTTGGCAACACTACTACAAAAAATTAGGTTCTGGATAAAATCCAAGTGTTTCCCCTAACTTTTTGGCCCAGTCACAACACTAAATAATTAATTACTTCACCAGGTCTGTTTGGAGCCCAAAGTGAATTACTTGCTTTTTGGCTCAAACCTGTATGAAAAAATCTTCAGCTCAACTGGCATTTCACAAGGATTTCCTTTTGAGACACAAACATTTCATTTCATTGACTGATTTTTTTCTAGATATATAGGACACACCTTTCCCTAGAACTCAGGTCACGTTTTCATCATTGAATAAAAGTGCCACAAATCTCCTCCTTTTCAACAGTAGAGAGCAATGGACAATTAATTTTTCTTGCAGCCTCCTTAAGCAACTATTTAATCTCATTATTGGACCTTACACTCCTCCTTTTGGGGTTAGTACACTCCTCTGACTTGCCAGGGTTGTTTACCTGTTCATACTGAAAACTCTATACCTTTGAGAACAAGTTGCTCCTGCAAGCCAAGCCAAGACAAACCAATCCAATAATGACTCACAATCACTTGGGTATAACATTAAACACTGCTGAGGATTTGTGCATCAGATCAGCTCCACAGATTTATTCTTTATAGTTCTGTCAGTTCACAAAAGATCCGAGACTGAGGAAAGATATTTGTTGTTGTTATTATTATTATTAGAGAGAGATGATCCAGGAAAGAGGTTTTAGGTGAAAAACAGTGAGTTAAGAATGGAGATTTCAGAAATCACTTTAGACTTTAATAGACAGTATTAGTATCCCACTAGGGTAGATTGGAAACTGCTGTGAATACTCCTACCTGTGGTTAGTTGCTGGATAAGATCAGTTTCTTTTCTATGATCTTAAAAGAGCAACAAAGTTTGCATTAGTTGGATCCAAACACTAGAACACGTTGATCTCTTAGCCCATCTAACCACCTGAGAAGCCAGAGAAATGTGAGGAAACTTTTTAACTCTTGAACAGCCCAAATGCTGATCCTCATCATACTGTACTGTCCTTGTGGACTTCATCACTGGTGGTTCCATTATACGAAGAGAGATCTTTGAACAAATGTATTTATGAAAAAAAAGCCAATAAACCCCAAAAAAACCTTTCTAGTGCTGGTGTGAAACAATCCTCTATCCTCCCATGCTCAGATAATAATCTGAATGATATTTACTTGCTGCTATCTGAATGCGACGTCTGAGTCCTGTCTGGCTGCTGAGCAGACTTCTCCCAGACGAGTTTGAAACACATTTGGCAGCTCCTTGCCCATATGGGCTCCCTCAGACATGCCTCATGAAAATCACACAACTAGACAGTTGCTCAGAAATCGACACGTGTTCTCCTCAGACACGAAAGGTACTGTTAGCCTGTGACATCAGCTACTTTAACGTAGGCAGATGCCACAAACACGAGTCTCCTATAAAACAGCGTTTAGCCAGCCAGCAACCCTCTCCCAGTAATGAGATGGCACTTTATCACACTCGACAGCAAACCAAGCAGAGTATTTCCTACTGGAAAAATGTTGCTCTGTACTGAGTAAAGGGGCAGTGCTGAACATAATATGCACATGGTAGCCCAAGGAACTGTATTTTCATCATGTGAAGCAAACTTCCCTGTGCAGCCATCCAGGAGCCACTCACAGCACCTGAGCTGGGCCTGAGACCCCTTCTCAGGCACCACCCCCACACTCACAGTCAGACCAGATGTTCCATAGCAGATTCTCACACATTTCGATCCTTAAAATAATTTCATCTTGATGCAGTACCTAAATAACAAACTACCTGCTCGAGCTGGTGCGTCTGAGGAGGCATCCTGAGCAAAGGAAACCCTGGGCTGTTAAACTCTCACGGTCTGAGGGCGGCAAAGTCCGAGTCCTCAGGTCCCTGTGCCCTTTGTCACGCAAAGGGCCGGCAGTTCACAGCCTCTTGCCTGGGGCCAGCCCAGAGCTCGACCTGCGGCTCCCACTGTAGCTGCATCCCGAGAGACCTGCCCAGAATGTATTCTTCAGCGATCTTTTTCTCTCCTTCTTCTGCCCCTCCCTTTCACTCGTCTCCCTCTTCCTATTCTCCTTCGGGTGGGGATGCGCTTCCACCGCAAGCAGCCTCTTCCCGCTATTGAAATTTGTCTTCTGTCAGCAAGATTAAAGGCCTGAAGGGGATGGTATCTGTGAAAAACACTCTCCCCTTCACCACATAGTCCTCAGGAGCTGGTTCTCTCCGGGGCCAACAGGCCTGAGTGAGGCCACGTGGCAGCTTTCTGGAGAGTCTGCAGTGGGAGTCTGGGAGGGCTAGAGCCACAGCATTTTCTAGTCAGCCAAAGATGACTGTCTCTGACTTCTCTCTCAACATCTCTAATTGTCCTAAGCCAGACTCCTAGGGAACCCAAAAAATCCCCAGAAGTGAAAACAGTGGTGGTATGAAGTAAGAGAAGGAAAGGGAGCTATGCAAAAAAGAGAGTAAAGGATTGAGAGAGAAGGCAAGAGATTTATTCAGCATTTCCTTGTCTGTCTCCTCCACAAACTGAATCACAGAAGCATGAAAGTAGATGTATTGAATCTCAAAGGAAATAAAAGAAGTGGAAAATTAACTACTGATGAAAAAAATAGCTGTGTCCAGGGATTCCTGCATATCAACTCTGAGCTCCTTCTTATCAGCTTAGAATAGAAAAGGCCAGGGGACCGGGGAGGAAAGGTCAAACACTGACAGAAAACACAGGCAAGGGAAAAATGAGAGCTAACATGGAAATCAAAGCAGAAGAGCAGGATGGAAAAGAGTTGATCCTGTTTCAGACTATTTGCACGCACTGCCCCGAGTGCCATTGCCCCATTTCAGCATCGTGAATGAGTCAAGTTGGTTTAAAGCTGAGGCTTAGAATAGCCACACCACTTTGTGACTTTTTTACCTCCACCTCTATTTGGCAACAGGTAAAAACAGTGGGCTGGGGTAACTCCATAGAGCAGCTGCCACAAAAAGCACCAGCACACAGCTGGGCCAGCTGTGAGCTGCTGCCTGCCAGGTCCCAGCTGAACTCAACAGCTCTTCCTGCTGGTTATTAATGGCTTGGACAATGTGCATGAAGCTGGCCTGCGTGATCCTGTCTGGATTCTGTGCCTTGTGTATTCCTGGGTCTTATGCCATTTTTTCCCTTTAGTTTTGAAAGAATTTTGACCTTATTCTCTCCTGGGCCTCCCTACACCTCAGATTTCCAGATGATGAAGGATAAAGGGCTGCCTCCACATATCTTTCTGATCATAAACAGGTCCACTGTCACAGTATCATTAGAAGTCACTAAAAAAGAGATTGGAATAAGTATATATATTTATTACTGCACACAGGTAGTAATTTACATAGGACCTTGAAGAGTGACTCCCAGTGGAAGTAAAACCGGTTGCCCAAACATATTCCAAGGAAATGGCTCCCCACAAAAATGCCACCACTATACACCCTGCCAATCCACATCAGTGACCAACAATGTGCAAAGCCATCTCCTTTTTAGAAATCTCTACTGAACATCAAAGCTTGGCTCCCAAATAGCAAAAGTCACCCCAAAATTACCTTCATGTGGACAACAAACCAGCTATTCAGATTGCTCCTTTAAATCAGAATAAGCATAATGTCAAAGACAATATTTGCTGACAGTCAGGGCCAAAAAAGACATGCAGAGAGGTAGGACACGTCTGGGGACTCACTGGTGACATGATTCAGCAGAGTAAATTACAGCCTTTCACAGAAATAGCTAATAGATTTAAAGACAAGAACAAGATAAAAGTATGTGGGGGGTAAGCAGGACAGATGGGTTAACAAACATAATAGGATATGCATAATTCTCAGCTACTCAGGAACAGTAATCACAAATCACCACCTGCCCAGTCACTATCAGATGGCAGGTTTGCCTCTTCACAACAAATCTGTTTCCTGGGTATGCATCACAATCTTGGTGCATTCATTCACTTACCATAGTAACTTTTCTTTTTCTACACAGACAATTTAGCTTTGTGAGAAAGAACAGGAGTTTACACCTTCCTATATAAGACGTTATTTACTATATTTGACTTAGCCACGTGCGAGTAAAGCAGATGAAATGAGGGAGCTTTCAGCATATCAGTGCACCTCCTCTTGGTTTGCAAAAACTTATACAAGGGTCAGCTTTGAAACTGCAGAACATGTTTTGAACTGCATTTCACTCAGGTCAAGACTATTTATAGTACCAGGAGAAAATAAATATGGAACCCTACAAACTCATTGGAACTGTCATATCACAAAACTTATCAAGAAACATTGCACAGAACTTTTTTGAGCAGAACAAAAATTCCACTTGTGAAGATCCAAGAGAATTTGGGTCAGTTTTGACACACACACTTCTAGATGAAAGAAGAAAAGTGAGATGTGGGGACAGATGAGTGAAAGAAATCTCAGAATAAGTCAGATTTCTTTTTTTAACTGTCGAAATGATGGTACCATTTTTAAAAACTGTCCAGGCTTAAAAGAAAAAGAATTTTACAAGAAATGAATTAACATCCTCCTTACAATTAAAAGAAACTTCTCAGTTTTGGATTGAATGAGGCACCACTGGGCAATGGAACACACCATTCTCTTTTTCCTTCATCTTACTTTATTTTTTTGTCCAGTCGTTGAATTGAAAACTCCATTATTCACACAACTCAATCTGAAATAAAGAAAAGACCAAGCCAGCTGTAGACTCCTTATATTCTGAATTAAAATGTCAGGCTATGGCAGACATGGTAGAATATTCTGTTGTCAGAGAATCACACACTATATAATCCCCTAATTATAACCAAACCTTTAGCAGTAGTTCCATGCACTCATAATATCACTGGATTTCAGGTATCCTCACTCTGAGCTAAACCTCCCACAGAGCATTAAGGGCACATGCAGTGAGCAGTAGGTCTATGAGATGATGGTTATCTAATTCCTTTGATGAAAAAAAAGGAAAACATCTGTCAGCAAGAGGGAAGCTTGCAACCTTGGGAGTTTTCATCATGGGACAGTGACATTGCTGCCTTGTCTCTAAAGAAAACCTTGGGAGGCAATTCTCAGGGAAAAAAAAAAAAGCAATAATAATAGGAGACTGGTTTTTATTAAGTAATGATAAGACTATGGAGAAAATGGAACGTGGGCTCAGCAGAGCTGACCTAATTTGCTTCTCCTTTGCCAGGTATCCTGCATTCACAACAGCTGAGTGATGAGCAGAACAGTGGGCACCAACCTAGGCCCTGCATCCTACAGGGGATGGACAAAGGACAGCACGGAGGTGTAGGGTCATCTCAGCTTTTCAACAGCTTCTTGTGAGCTATCTTCCCTCCCTCATTTCCTCACTCTCATCAGGGCTTCTTTTGGCACAGATTTAGCCCATTCAAGCAGCCAGCTGATCAGCACTGATTTTTAAACCAATGCCAGCCAGAGGGATAAGGGGGACATTCTTCAGGCTTGCTCACTCACCACTTGGCTGTAGCAATTTCTCCTTATCCTTGTCCATGAGGCTGAGCCCACCAAAATGAAGAAAGTAGAAGTTATTTTCTGCTATTGTTTTGAATGTGAAGTAAAGCAGAGCCTGGATTTCACTCTCAGGGCACTACAGGGTCACAGGCGGTGCCTAGACAGCACAATTGCTTATCTCTCCCCAAGGCATTGCACACAAGAAAGAAAAGAGACAAACAGCACTGGCCAGGGTTCATTGCTCTTGGCAAACTGCAGCAGCATCCCAGGAGTGAGCAGCTTCCCAAGCCAGCCCAGTCAGAAATACCAGCTCAGAGGTGAAGCCCCGTGCTGCTTTGGCACATGGGTGAGACAGCCACAGAGCTGGAGATCAGCAGATTCAGACTGCTGAGATTCAGACTAGAAATGTTTAACTGCAGGGCCAATAACCTTCTGGGACAGGGCACCAAGGCCTGTGGGGAGGCTCCATTGCAGGCAGTTTGTCATTTGCTGTGGAACCGAATGCCACCATGCACTGGAATGTGCTCTGCTACAGAGTAAGAGTTTGGGGTGTACTCCTGGATGCTTCAGTTATTCTGTACCAGTGGTGTTCCACATCCCCACAGCTGCAAGAGAGAGCAAGAGCAGAACAAGACCTGCTAACTCCTGCAGTGCCTTCTAGCCTGGTGCTGCAGTGCTGCCTGATCATCAGCTTACAGCAGGGTAAAAAGGAAAGATGAGACTTGCAAACATTCTCATTGAATTCCACCTGCTCCCTGTCAATAGGTAGGAGAGGAAAATCTGCACTATAAAGAAGTCAAAGATAGGATGTGAAGCCTGATATTTTCAATGGCTCTGTAACACACTGCATTTTCCCTCAATGCAGGGGTAAGCATGCAATTTGGTACAATTGGGCCCCTTTCTTGGATAGCTTCCTTGGACTATGAGCATGATTTTTAGGTAAGGGAGGCAGGTAAATTCTTATCTTACAAAATCCCTGAGGACTGCAATTCTCACCTGTGGTGGCCAAACCAACCTGCCCCAGAACAGCTCATCAGAGTAGCTGGTGAGAATAAAAACAACCTGGGCAGCTGTGTCTGCATTCCCCCTGAACTGCCCACAAAAGTCACCCACTCAATAAAACACTGACCCTCTGAAACACAGTCACAGGCCACAGAAAGTGACTTTACTCACTGTTTCCCCATGGATTTTGCCTTAAGCCTGCTCTCAGGTGAGGCTCCTCTGAAGAAGCCCTAGAGATCTGGTGCTGTCACCATTGTGCTCCTCGGACAAGGGCTCAGCTGACTCCTGTGTGCTCTCAAAGAGCAAACCTCCTTCCCTTTACCTTTTCCTGCAGCCAAGCACTACATCTCACCCCCACTCCCATCACTGCCAGTGGGCTTGACGGGAGGGCTACATCTTCCTGCCCTCAGATGGCTGCTCTTGGGAGGGAAGGAAGCTCACCCAGATGGATTTCAGCAGTTCCATGAGTATTTTATGGTCTTTTACTGATTTACAGCCAGTTCAGCATTCTTGTAAATGGCTATAAATTGGATTGAAGTCATAAATCATAACCAGAGAAAGAGAGACACAGTCTCTGAGTCCCAGCTCAGGCTAAACCAGCCTCTATGAATATATGGAAGAAACCTGCTCCCTCAATCAATACACACAGCTCAGGCTACAGCAATGGTCCACAGGGTCCAACCCTATTCCTCTTCCACAGGGCTCTAAGAGCCTTTATACACTGCCTGTGTGTGAGGCACTGAGAATTCCTCCCTGCCAAGGCCTGCCAAAGCCAGCCCTAACACAGGGGCTGGCCCCACCACCTCGGGCTCTGCACACTTCCTGGCCTCTGCTGTTCTTGTAAGTGCACACATCCCCTGTGAGCAGGGAGGCAGATCTGCACCGCTGGCACCAGACTCAAAATTTCTTCACACAGATCAGCAAGGGGAGATTCCCACCTCACACACTACCTTTCCAAGGTGATTGCCTGCTCTCTCCACTGGGAATGGTAGAAATTTGCAGGCTGTTATTCTTCTGAAACACCTGATTTATTCCACATGGAGCACTGAGAGCTGAAATGCCTTACTTCCACTCCACAAGCCTGGTACCTAAAACCCAGGGATTTGTGTCTTTCCCTTTTGTTTCCCTAGGTCATTTTTAGAATCTAGGCTGTAAGCATTTCTGAAAGCATCTGACACAGCTGTCTAGCTGCAAGCTAGACCCTTCTTATTTCTGTAGATAACTGCAATCTAGGAGCTGGTTCTTTCCACCTCCTCAATGTAAAAACCACTGTGCTACTCCTAAAGGCAGGAGGCACCACCTCACTCCCCTACTCACTTTTGAGGCTCACCACAATCCTTCCTACAGACACCAAATTTCAGGAAGCCCAAGTCTCTACCCTTTTCAGGATTTTTAAAATCCTGAGGACTGCCAGGTCAGTCTATTTAGCCATCACTTTCTAGGCAGAGCACCTGATGAGGGTAAGTCTAAATGTCTCCTCTTGCAAGCTTAAAGGACTCCTGCTAGCACAGCTAGAAGAAGTCCTACCACACCTACAAACAAAGAGTTTTGCTTGCTTGAAGGAACTTGAAAAGACACCCCAAAGGTCTGTCCAGTACTACCTGCATAGGCATCACAGCCTCAGCATTATGATCCTGCAAAGAATTGTGTCATTCCCTAGCTGGTGACCTAGGGTACATACCCTATTTATACAGGCAGTGGCACTTTCTCATGTCTAGTTGGTTCAGACTTGATATGTTTATTTATTATTTAGACAGATGGTTTCGTTTAGTCTTATACATGCATCTATTGAAATTAAATTATGTGCCTGGGTACCTCTGTATTTTGGTTTTTAAATACAAGCCACTGCTTAAGTGCCGACATGAAGGGAGAATGAACTCACAGTAGAGTTGCCTAAAAAAATGAACCACTGATGATGATGTCATTTTCTAATAGCCTAAAAAAGGAGGTGAACTGCTTGCTTATTCAGCTTTTCATTAATTATTCATTTTTCTGTAACTTTGTGCTCCCCCTTGTATCTGCTTCTTTTCCCTCCTTATTTTACTTGTTTGTGCATCACTGTCTGTGATAACACCTGAAAACCCTAGACTGGGACCAGCTTCCTACTGTGCTCAGCACAACACAAAACACAAAAATATTCATGTTTGCACCTGGGCAAGGGTGACTGTTTCTGGAGTTCTCTTGAGTTTTATTCCAGAAGCTTTCAGTGGATAATCCAGACACTACTTTAATGTCAAAAATGTCTAAAAGTGAGCCCCAAACTGATAGATCAGGGTCTCTTTAGAGGATTTGCATCTCTTTGAGAGTAAAATTTAAAATAATTTTTTAAAAGAAAGGCTGAGGAATGAAAATCATACACCCTTGCTTTGGAGAGAAAAACCACAATTGTTTTTGTGTAGTAAATACTACCATGATTAATAGCAAAAGTAATAATAATTGACATGTAGTTGTTTGCCAAGTCTTTAAAAAAAAGTCATAGTAACTTGACCATTTGTAGCAGCATTCTGATTCTTGGAAAAACATGTTATTTTGAGCTGCATCTAGTTGGTAATGCTAATACCAAGGTAAAAGATTGACAGCAATTGATGGTTGAGAACATTTCAGGAAATTATGATAGGAACTAAATTTTATTCTTACTCCTACTGATTACTATTATTTTCCATTAGACACCTACCTTCATGACGTGGCTTTTTTTTTTGTTTGGGTTTCATTTTTGGTTTTTTTTCATTCATTTTCATTCTATACTGAAGGTCTGGTCACCTAATCACATACCTGTATGCTGCACTGTGGACAGGGCAGATAGAAAACAAGCAAGCTAACCCAGAACTGATGGCATCAGCACAGTACAGAGGCAGTGTTCCCTTGGCCCTGTCATGCAGCAGGGATCTCTGACCTGGACATGTGTCCCATGGACACACAAAAGCAGCTCTGAATGAGTTCAGAGCTGCTGTATCAAGGAGCATGGGAAACAACATGTATTCTGTGGTTCAGGACCTGGGTGCAATCAAAACAGCTTGCTTGACTGCCTGGAGCAGCATGGTTCAACTTATTCTAATTCCTCCCATCACAGCCCAGATTTAGCTTTTCAGATGTCTCCACATGGCTCTCAGCCTTTTCTTAATAGGACAATAACAAAATCGAGTTTGGCTAATGGCTGGAGACTCTTCTGGCACTGACACAGCCTGGCACAGAGCCCTCAGCTTGTGCTGCCATCACCACTGGTTCTGCTTTCAGGACTGGGGGGCAGAGGCACATCACCAGCACACACACACACACACCCCCAAGCATGCACAGACAGACACTGGTGATGTAATTTGCAGGAAAAAGGCAATGGATCTCAAAGGTGCAATTCAGCTTCAGTGCTCTGAAGGCTAAGACACTTTGCCATGGGTTGTTTGCCCGAATGATACCATCAGATAAAACCTTAGCATTACGGATCACAAAACTTGTATTTTCCTTATGTGTTTTTTTCAGTGATGTTCTAGTCCAGGGACTTCTAAGAGGCTGCTATTTTAATACCACTACTACTACTATTAAAAAATATTAATAGCAACAATAATAGCAACAGTTAATAGCCAAAGGAATAGCAAAAGCAGAGGCAGAGGTGTTTCAGGTTCTTTTGGACTTCATTTGCTGAGTAAGAGAAGATAGGATTAGCAAAATCCACAAGGTGACACCAAATCATTAGGGTCAACCAAAGTAAAGGGACTCAAAAAATTCAGATGTGATATTAGTTTCTCCATAAATCTCCCAGCTAGGATGTCAGCCTCAAGCTGAATAGACTCTTGCAATGAAATAGTTGCCCTTCACTGGGTACTGCTGATTCTTTCTTGTCAAAGAAGATTTATTCATGGGAAATAATTAAAAAACAATTCAGAACTTTCTTCCTGTTTGAATGGATTATATTACATTAATTAGTGGAGGGTGGGTTTTAGATTTTTTTTACTTTGTCCCCAAGGACAAGAGACATTTGTGCTTACCACAAGGTCTTCCTTTGCCCCAGACCTCTTCTTGCTACTTTAAGTGATATACATTGTCCACCTTGCTAGAATAGTGCTAAGTGTGGCATAATTTTTGGAAACAAAATGTCTCCCTCCCTCTTTTTCTCTCACACATATGGCATCTCAAAACGCAATGACAGACTATAAATTCACACCAAGGTTATGGAGACTTTCATCATAGAGGAAGGAAAAGTTGACTATTTTTTGATGGCCAGTCTTTGTGAACTGTGAAGAAAACAACCACTGCCATCATCAGATTCAGTCATAAAAGGAGTGATATTAGAAAAGTGTTTTCTAGTATGAAAGGTTTCTCCCAGCAAAGCACAGTCTCGCGCTTTTGTGTTTGCAGCGTGTGGCAGCCTTCCTTTGGTCCAGGTTTCTTTAAACCAGCAGATATTCTAGCTCTGTTTTGCTTGAGATCTCCAATAAATAATGTCTTGTGTCTTTTGGATCTAGCCACAGTTGGATGTCAAGTCCAACACTGGTCTCGGTTCTCTATTTCTCGCTGCTCACTGGCACCTGCAGAGCTGGCTGGAAGGAGACATCAGATTCCTCTGATCCCAATGCCTCCTCTGAGTGCCCCAAAGCCCATGTTTCCAGCTTCTGGCCTTCAATCCCTCTGTTCTCCTCTGTTGTGGTGCCTGCAAAGGAGAGAGAACACCTGTAGTTATTTCAGGGCATTAAAAATATCAATATAAATGGTGCTCAGCAGAAAGTTAGGACCAGACACTGTGAATGTGTAAAAGTGCTATTGCCCTGGCATTTGCATGATCTTTATGGCAATCTGGTAAGAGAGGGAGGTCTCAGAGCAGCACTAGTGCCTTTAAATCCTCTCCACTGCAAAACTCAGGCAGTGATGCAGAGCACAATGCAACACCAGTCAGGATTTCCCTGGGTGTGCAGGGAGTCTGAAGAGCAGCACCCATTTGGCATTGTAGGACTGCTGGACCTGGGGCAGGGTCTGGTGGGGGACCTGAGTGGGTATCTCTGCTGGCATGCAGCTGCCTGTGCTGGGGAAGGGGTAGGCAATGAGGGTCACTACCCTGCCCAGCACTTCCCAAAGAGTCAGGCTCTGGTTTTCCAATGAAAACCTTCTCTGCGTGGCGAGTGTAGGGAGGGAACGGAGCTGAGGAGATTCATGTCTGCTAGCCCTGTGCTTTGCAGTCCTGTTTTTAATTGGGGTAAATAGAATCAGAATGACAAGTGCAGAGTGATGGCTTCGATGTGCTATTTGTCTAGTGAGGAATTTGTGAAATATGTGTTTTTCTGTAGAGAGTGCATGGCTGTAAAGAAGGGCCAGAGTCAGCACAACCTCAGAGCGATGGAGAATAAAGCATTCTAGTTTTGTGGCCATTGATCTGATGACACTGTGGGTAATGGATGGACAAGGTTAGTCTCAGAATGTCTGATTTTTCTGAAATCGTTGCTGGAGTCAGACTTAAGGTTGCTTCACCGAGCAATTCTGTATTTACCATTATTAGAGATTCTCATATCTTCACACTCGCTTTGAATTTCCTATGCTTTTAGTGACTGATGGGTTTGGAAGTTTTTTTAGAGAAGCATATAATTCTGCAAGGATATTTTTATGTGATCATTTTTTGTTTACCTGAATTCTATTAATCTTCCCCTGCAGTCTGAGATCCATGTTTTTACATGGAATTTCATTTTGCAGTTAATTTTTTGCAGGATAAATCTTCTAGTTTTCCTTTTTCCTTTTTTTTTTTTCCCTTTTGAGAGAAGGCTTCTTAAATTCAGGTAAGAAGAGAACCCCGATTAATTAATCAAACCTAAATAGCACAGACAGGTTGCAGACCTATTTGGGGCTACACTACAAGGACAGCTATTCTTGAGGAAATGCCTCCATAGACAGGGAATTGTATATTTTCTTATGAGGTGCTGCACACTGTCTTCCATTAAAGGAATCTTTGAAGAAAGAGCTGTGGCAGAAGAAAGCAGGAACGAGGCAACCAAATTGATGCTTGCAAAAACAAATGACACCCTTCAAAGCCTTCCTGTATTTCCATAAGGGGCACTGAGGGGTATCAGCCCACACTGCTAAGTCCACATGTAGCTTTGAAGTCCCTCTGGATGTCCTATTGCTATGTAATTCCCAGATAACCATATCATTACAACACTCCCAGTTTCAACCTGCCAGAAGATGGTGTCCTATCCTATCAGACACAGGTCTCAGCACAGTGATCGAGGCATTCAAGACTGATTATTGCAGCTAATATCTAGTGAAGAAGGCAGGCATCCTGGAAAAGCTCCAGTTGAGAAAACACAGTCTCTGGTCTCCCTAGCAACACCGATTACTGTGAGAACATCACCCGACTGCTCCCTCATTTGTACTGGCCACCACTGAAGACAGAGTCACCTTCAAGGTCTCTGCCCCAATACTCCATGCCTGCCACGGGTTTTGTCTGAGTTGCCGAAGAAATTCACCTTTCTGCATAACCCCACGGTCACTTTGCCGTGCAGGAGCAAGCAGACGAGGCTTCGAGGACAGAGTCTGTGCTGGAGACAGGATTCTGCAGGGCTTTGGATCGCTGTATTACTCCCAGGAACACTGAGAACCCTTGTGGTAGTTCCTGCCCTCTCCATAAGCTCAGGCACAGAAGTCTAAACAAACAAATCACCCTATAAACTACTCCATCTCTTTCTTTCACAGAGCAGAGGAGGGAAAAAGACATAAAACTTGTTACTTTCATTTCTGTTTTCTAGTGCTTGGGTCGCTCTCAGATGATGTGTCTCTGGAACTGCCCAAACTAGCAAGAAAGCCGTTGTGGTCAGAAGTGTTCTGTGGTATCTGTCCCGTTAGCTCACCCAGAGAGATTCCTATGCCCTGTCAGAGATTCCCATGCAAGCAAGGATACCTTTGCACAGCACTGCCTGGGGTTCTGAAGCCACATCCCAAATCAGCTCTTTGCTAAGCTGCCTTAAATCTGTTAGCAGGTCCTGAGGAACGACCCACAAATCTTCTTTCAAATTTTTAATTCATTCCTTTCTGCTGAGTTCACTCCCCCTTTTTTTGCTGTGTTTCCATGAACAATCTCACAAATCAGTTTACTGGCAGGGATGCTTGTAGACATGGCAAATTTAATTTTAAGTCAGAGTTGCATACTATTTGCAGAAAGTGCATTTTGAATTTGCTATTACAGGTTTCTTTGCTGTCTCCATTAAAAAGCATTTCCACCAGAAGAACACCACTCAAAACACAAGCTTGTCTTTGTGTCCCAAGTCCTTTAGTAGCTGAAAGGAGAAAACTGACAATAAGCAAAACTGTTCCATGTCCTTCCTTAAGCATAGTTCTGGTTATAGGAGCAGCTGTAGGGGTTCAGGGGTTCAGATCACAGAACTCTGTCTCCTGCAGCAACTATGAGAAGAAACTCAGGGAGATTTGAGAATGCACCAACTACTTTCCTGAGGACAAATATGTCACAGTATAAACCCATTACCAATATCACAGGGACATGTTCAAATATCCAGGTAAGGAGGACGCTGTGAGTGATCAGACAAACAGGTTGATTCATTAGTTGATCTTATTTAAGTTAAGCTATGTATGCTTTTAATACACAATGATTTTCATGGAGAACATCAAATATTCTTGTGTGACTCTCAAAAATAAACTATTTTTAACCCACACTTCAAAATGCTTTTGATTGATAACTCTGAGCAAATACAAAAATGACCACAAATTATTGGACCTTCTGGCTTGAACATGAGCAAACTCAGACCTCAGTAGCAGATAACATCTGATGGAGCCAGGCAGGTTAAAATGAAAGCTATGCTTTTGGTGAAAGAGCAAAGGTGATTAGCCAGAGCAAGAAATTCCCTCATGAAGGAGAGGATTAGTCACATTTGAATGTCTTGAGATCAACAACTGACCTCATCCAAAGAGTTGCTTCTTAGCTAAACACCTACTATGCTTTAGTCAACGACAAATTATTGGGTTCAATCCAGGGGTAACTAGGTGAAAATTAATGGCTTGTGATACTTGGAAGGTCAAAACAGATGATCTAGTAGTCCCTTTAGTCTTCATCTCTGAGTCCATGACTGCACAATGGACACATGGTTCATTATAAAGAGTGGTGCACAGCCTCAGCTGATATAAATAGACATTTGCGCCGATTTGCACTTGATAAGCATCTGGTCAGGCTTGCTCAGCTGCACACTCTGGCACGAGAAGTTGTCAAGACTAAAACTGAAAAATGGCTGTAGCACATCAGAGCTCATGGACCAGATGGTGAGGGGGGCTTGCAGGAACCTCACCCGGGCACACGGTCCTGTCAGAGGAAGTCTCCGTCTCATCCACAAGCCATTCCACTTGCAAGCTGAGGAGAGCAGATTGCTGCAGAGGTATGGAGAAAGCTCTGCTGTCTAAGGGGAGTTTCCCTGGGTTGTGTGGAGCTAGGGAATGAGACCTGCCTTGCCCACAGTTTCTCCCAAAGTGGCCTCCTCACAAGGAGAACGCCATTCCACAACCCAGTGCCATTCCTGGACATCCTACCTCATGTTTCATTTGCTGACATTTTGTGTCCTAGGGTTCATAAAACTGAGAGCAATTGGATTTCTTTCATGCTGCCATCAGGTTAGAGTAGTGACAGAGAACATTTTCTTTCCTATTGTCTGAAAGCTAATCTCAAAGGGAAAATTCAAGTTACTCTCAATTCCTGCCTGTTTTCACTTGTCTCCCCATGTATCATGCTACTAGTGTTTTCCTGTTTCTGAAATACTTTTTAAGTATGTGTAGGTTATCATGCTCACAGTAGTTGCTGTTTAACCAATCTCTCCAGACTTTATCCTTTTAATCTTTCTTTCTAAATCAATCCCTCCACTCCCTTGATCATTTCAGTTGCTCTCCTTTGAACAGCTCCTGTTTGTCAATAACTCTTCCTAATGACTCATGTGGAACAGGAAATATGTGAAACTTCAAGGCATAACAAAACACAGGAGCAGCACAGGTTCTGAGTCTTGAATACTGGGGATTTGCATCATAATGGAAAAGCTGCCTACAGGGAATTTGTGAGTGCTGCCCATAGTGCCCGTCCCCCAGAAAGCTTCACACAGAGCTTGTGGGACAGCTGGTGCAGGAAAGCCTGGCAGCTGTGGTGATGGATGTGCTCAAGCACCCAAGGCCTGGAGGTCATGTTCCAGCCTCATTAGATGGGCAAGAGCTCTCTGTAGGTACAACAAACTAATCTGGTTTGGGGATGGTCTTGGGACTGACAGGGAGAAACACTGCTGCTGTATCCCTGAAACAAATGTAAATGTATATTAGGACAAGGAAAGCCAGATGATGTGAGGTCACTCACTACTGCCCTGAAGTACTTCCATATGATGCATATATACCCTCCCCACAGATGTGAAGTAATGCTGAGAAATGATACCATGGATAAAGGGAATTTTCTAAGTGAGGAATTTCTAAAATAAAGAAATGCAGCCCAAATTGTAGTAATATAAGAGAATGTAAAGTGCAGCAAGGGAGATGTAAAATGGAGATTAAAAAGGGTATAATGAGCTTTGCTGAACAAATCATACCATGGCAAACCCATGCTCAGACTCTGTGGGCATTTGACTTCCCCCTGGGAGCAAAATGGTGCAGTTCTCCCAAATAAGAAGACAAGAGCTGATTACAAAGGAGAACTCAGGGCAGGGAGCATTTCCTCCCACAGCACAGGAGTCATCCTGCAGCGGCAGCCTTCATAACAACTTGCAGGACGTAAGTATGGTGAGTCACCAGCTGGCAATCAGAGTACATACAAAGTTTCCTCAGCCATTCAGGTAAAACAGCCTCCTCAGACTGACAGTGCTGCAGCTCCATCAGTGTGGGGACATGAAGAGACCTCTCACAAAGCTCCTTGATCTCCTCTCTGACTCCAGCTTTTGCTCAGAGTATTGGTTTCAGCCTACAAAAGAGCTGAAAACTACACACTAGGGATAGTGGGTCTATGGCTAGAGAGCCATGCTTAACCCAAGAGGACAAATGTTGCCTACTTTCCAAAAGTATCAAATATCTTTTTTAGACTGTGTCACATTTCAGTGTTGTGGAAAGAGCTTGTCAGAGATAAACTTGCACAGAAACAAAATGAGCAAGGATAAGAACAGTCAATGCCCACCATGGGAGGTGCCAGATCAGCAGCAGACTCCAAGAAGGACATTCCTGAACCTGAGGACTGCTATAACTCCCAGGCTTTAATTCAGCCCCTGCACTCTGTGCAGAGCTGTGCATGCCACACATTGTGTGAGCCAACCTTTGGGCCTAACACTGCAGAGCAGAATGCTAAACTGCTGCTGGGCAGTGTGCAGCAGCTGAGAGGGTCAGCACAGAGACCTTCGTGTCTGTAACACCACATGCACTTTTTGCAGGCCTGATTTTCCTCTCTCATGACAGACCCAGCTAGGCCATGTGTTGCTCTGCCTGAGAGCTGGGTGAAACACTTGCACTGTGCAACTGAAAGCACCTCAATAAGGCAAGAGAGCTGTCTTTGTGGGAGGAAATGAAGAAAGTACCCCTCTCACCATACAAGAAGGCTCTCTAGGACGTCAAGCTCTTCTCTGACACTAGTGGAAATCCCTCTATAGGTGTGTGCTCTGTGGCCAGCAATATTATCTTTAGGACTGCCTGGCTAGCCAGAAGGATGAACCATCCATGGCCAGAGTGGGACGAGGCTCACAAAAAACCATGTATTTTTCTCCTCTGGGGTTTTTCACCTGGGGAAATGAGAAGGGTGAGTAGAGGGAATAACTTTTAGATGTTTCTCCCAGGCTGAAAAGGGTCAGAGGCATGAGAAATTTCACAGCAGATGAAATTGCAAACTTCCAAGTGGATGGTAAGCATCTTCGAATGCCCAAGGAAGGAAAGTTCAGAGTAGCTGAGCTCTTAAGCAAAGCAGGCAGTGACTTATTCAAATAGGATTTTGTACAAACGCCTGTGGGACTGAGGGGCTGGGATGGAGGGTGATTATTGTAACTATGTTTTACAAAGAAGCTAAAGATGATCCAATTACAAAACAGAGCACCTTACCTCAGAACAAGGAGAAAACACTGAAAAAAATCGTTAGAGATAGAGTTAGAAAGCTTCTAGATGAGTCTAATACGATAGAGATAAACCTGTCTGCCAGTTTCTCTAAGTGTGACTTGTACTCCTGTAGCCTATTAGGATTCTGGGGAAGAGTTAATGAAATACTGGACTGAGAAGAAGGGGTATAATTTATTTAAACTTTTCAAAAGCCTTTTGATAAAGTCTTTCACAAGAGGCTATTAAAGAAATTTGTTGCCTGTAGGGTGGGAGGCAAAGTCCTGACATGGATTAAAACCTAGATAAGAGGTAAGAAACAAAGGAGAGGAATAAGCGCCCAATTCTCCCCATGAAAGGAGGTTAATAGCAAGATGCTCCAGGGATCAGCATCAGGACCAGGGATGTTCAATATGTTTATTAACGATCTAAGAGAAAGCAGGGAACAACAGAAATACGAAATTTTGCTGATGGCACAGTTTACTTCTTGCAGTAAGTAATTGGCTGTGTTTGACTCTCCTCTTGTGCTCATGGCTTGTCTGTGAATAGATCACTGGTTTTACTAATAGGTCTATAAATACAATTGGCTCAGTCTTGTGAACAGTACTGAGTCTGACTACAGGAGGAAGCCTACGAGTACATCAGCCTGGGACAGATGCAGAGTCACAAAGCAAGGGGGTTTGTGCATTCAGCCCTCCATCAGCTCTGTAAATGCTGCTTGCTGTAACTCTGCTGCTTCTGACATCACTGTCTGCTAGTGCTCAAAAGGACTGTGGTGTAAGCCTTGTCAGGATCCCCATGGTCATTCACTATTTCATACTTACACTCCTGGATGGCCTGAATCTGCTATGGGTTCATGTGAGCTCATGAGCCCTGAGCCAGCACCCCTTGGCCATGTGAGCACTCATGCACGCCCCTTTATGTCTACTGCTTCTGCATTCCAAGTCCTCATCTGGCAAATTCTTCCCAAGCTTTCTGCTGCAAGTTTTAGGAATTAAATGCACACTTCACCACATCCCCCTACTCTTGCCAGAGATGCTCTCTGGTGCTCTCTCAGGGTGCTGTGTCCTGCACCCTGCCCCATCCAGATCCACTTCCTGCACTGCCTCCGTGTGCTGGCCTTGTTCTGGCTCCTATTCGCTATTCATCACTCTGACTGAAGCACTCAGCTCCTAGCAAGGTAGTTATTGTAGGCAAGTTAAAAGTCCTCCTTCACAGTCACTGCTGCCACATAAGTTTGTTCAACTCACTGTATTAAAGTCATTAGTGCCAGGCAGCCCTGGAGAAATGCTTTATGTCATCATTTTGCTCTACAGCAACCATTTTTTTACAAAGTTGAGGTTGCTACTTCAGAGTACCTCAGCCCTTGCTGGAAACTGCCTGTATTTACGTCATTTGCAAGACAATAACCAAGAAACATCTTTAGAGGCACGATTAGAAAAAAATTCTATTTTCCAAGTATTTTTTATAATTGAGGATTTATTGAATTGGTCTCTGATAATCACACACTGCCGGTCCAGAGCTACTCACAGAAAACTTTTTTTTTCATTGTGGTCATCAAATTTCAGTTTATGCTGGTCTCCTATAAAGAGAATATCAATTTTCTGAGCTGGCCAGACCATGCAGTTCCCATGCTGCTGGTTTGCCCCAGCTCTGTGTCAATTTGACAGATGACAAACAGCCAGATCAGCACACTGGCTGTGAGTGGGACAGGAGAGGAAGAGGAGTGCTAGTCCGTCTGAACGACTCCTTGGCACACAAGGTGTTCCTGCTGAGAAAGGTACTCCCAGGTGACATCTGATTCAGCAGACCCTCTCTCACAGCTGGTGAGAAACTGCTGATTACTCAGGGGTTTGTGTGCACCCCTTCTGTCAGGTATTGAGGAATGAACCAAGGAGCAGGGGTACCCTGGGGCATAGGCACCTTCCAGGACCAGTAGCAGCAGGGCTGATGCAGTTGTCCTGGTGTTTGAAGGGAGAGACTCCTCCTGCGATCTGCTGGCATTGTCACCTGACACTTCTCACCAGCTGGTGAGTAGGAAAAAAGAATGTTCTGGTGTCAGTGTAAAATAAGTGGCTGCAGCGTGCAGTCGAGTTGCTGGAGGTTTCATAATGCTGTCTTCAGTCTTTTATATATATATGCAGCCATGTACGAGCAGAATGGCCTCCATTTCACAGCTACTCCATTCTGTCAGAAACAAGCTGGAGCAGCCAGGGACCGCTTGAGTGATGCCACGGAGGGAAGGTGCTAAGAAGGCAAATGCAATACGAACTCCAGCTCAGCGTGCTGCAAACAAATTGAGCTGCTGCGCTAAAGTTGTGAAGAAAAGAGATTTTCCTATTATTTATACAGCGGTCCTAGACATCAGGGAAACAGGCAAGCTGGAAATGGAAATTCCCATTGATGAGAACAAATTTCCTGTTATTGTCACTGCTGAAACCTGCAGGGATTAGTCACATTATTTGGAATTTTAAACGGTGTAAGTTACAAACATTTGAGGAAAAACGGAGTGAGTAAAGTCATAAGTGATACTCTGCATTAAAGACACCACTGCATTTTTTTACTCAGTTCTCCAGAGCAGAGACTCATCCTTGTGTTTACTAGTAAAACTTTTTAAAAGGTGACTACTGGGGTCTTTCAGACACCACTAAATTAATGATTTAATAATGATTCAGCTCATCTCTGTAGCATATGGAAATTAAAAATACAGTTATTATGGAAGGAGTCCAATTTCAAAATTTGCTAGAGGTTTTATGCAGTCAACAGGAAACATCACCAATGCTTCTGAAGTGTAGAGATTATTATTTTCTACTGTGAAAACATTACATTCAGGTTGAGGTAAAAGTCTACTGTTGTTCTAATTAAGAAGGGTGAAAAAGAGAGAAATGCTGGTCTAAGCTGTTTGTTGCCTCTGAAAGGTAGGTCTCAAGTCAATGAGGGGCTCAGACTGACACAGACTGATGTGGAAATCAGTATAAAAACAAATCAGACTTGAATGTATTCAAGAGCACATTACTCTGATATGCACTGATAAGAAGCAGCCTGGGAACCATAAATAAAGAGAGAGAAACACTGAGGACAATTATAAATAACTTAGAAGAATGATAAGCTCCTGGACTGCAAATTGGCATGAGAAGCTATTCAATGATCCATGTTTAACAGGGTGATTAGTGTATGACTGGTTAATAACAGTACAGAGAAATGTCACTGGGAAAAGCAGATGTATGCACCTGCATAAGCCTTTGAATAATACCAACAGCATGAACAGGCACAAAAATGCTATGAAAAAACATTGCTTTTGCATTTGTGAGTGTCCCTGCACCTAGACACACATACACACCCACAAGGGGGCTCACACATGCCTGTCCAACTGATCACCTGGATGAGAGAATTAATAAAAGGTTTTACTCACTGGATGCTCATTCAAATCTTTTGCAGCAGGAGCTGTCAATCCCTGGAAGCAGCTACAGGGACCAGTGATCATGATTTGATTACACTGAATATGAGCACAGGGAGTATCCTGTCAAGAAATAATATATATATTTATATACTTGGCCCTTTGAAAAGGCAAGCTTATCAAGTGTCAAAAGTAAGATGTATTAGCAGATAGCATATAACCTATATGTATATATTTGTATAAACACTCATTTGTGTATCTGTGAGAATTGGGAGCTCCTCCAGCAAAGTTTATCAGAGGCCTCAGAGGCCACCACGGCACAGTGACTCCAGAAGACGACCAAGGAGAAAAACTCAGTAAGACTGAGCACTAAGAGAGACAGTGTGGAATTCAGAATGTTTATGTACCATGTTTAGAGGAAAAAAAAAACGGGGGGAGCATTAATTTGAAGATTGAAGTTAAAAAAAAAATCATATAGACAAGAAGGCCCAAGATGAGGGAATCTGATGGCAAGCATAATAGTGGGGAGCAGTCAGACACCAGATCTAAACTTTGTGACAAGATGTCCAGCCCCAGCAAGCCGAGGGAAAGGTCCTCAGAGCTTGTGCCCACTGTCCCAGCCTTGTGGAAGTCCTCAGGAGAAGGAGAGGGATTATAATGACAGGGCTGTACAAAGCCTTGCCACAGGAGAGCACAGCAACCTGCAGGAGTGGAAGTGGGGCTCCAGGACAAAGCAACCTGTCAGCCAGGGAAAGTTAGCAAGGATGGAGGGAGCATGGAGCACTTGCAGGTGGGAGGACCCCTGCTTTCTGTCAAGTCTGTGAGGTGAGGATGGTGGGGAGGGGAATGGGGTGATCAGGGGGTGCTCTCTGTTCTACTGAGGGGATGGGGAAAGTTTCTCCTGCCTCCAGTTGCTGAGCTGGTGTGTCTGGGCGCCAGCCTGATGCTGGGTGTCACACTAACAGGCCCTTCTGGCTGTGACATTTCCAAAGTGTCTTTTCAGATCCTGGCATCACAGCTGATTCATGCCCAGGCAGCGAGTGGGGCCAGAGATGCTGTCAGGATCACTCCCACATTCAATTACTCACGGCAGCCTGTGCACACACCTTGTCCTGTCCCTTCCCAGAGGCAGAGGTGCCTCCAGCTGCAGGGGGCTGCCATCTATTAGAAGTGCAGGTGCCTCTGTCCTGTCCTCTCCCTCCCTACAAAACACAAGCTGAGGAAGCCAGACTCCACAGGGAGGTTAAAGAGGGGATGAAACCACTGGCTCCAAATCCATCAGCACCTACAGCTCATATGAGGAGCACAAGGGACTGAAGTTGATGCCAGGTCAGGAGACTGAGAAGCAGTAGAGAAAGAGAGGGGAAAAAACTGAGTCCTGAACTGGGACCCACAGTAGTAGCCTGGGGCTCTGCACTCGGCAGATCCTCATCACAGAAGACAACTTTGTGGCACTATTACCAGTCAGCACTTCTCCCTCACTCACTTTCCCTTTCATCTAGGTTGCTGCAGTTGCATTTAATGACACAACAGATGTATTCATTTGCATCTTTATACAGATCTCTAAGCTCTACAAATGGGTGGGTGGGCGTGACCCCATTTCCCCAAATTATTCAGCACCTTTCAGTTATGCATTTCTCTCTTTTCTAATGTCTTTTTGAAGTACACAGAAGCAGCAGTGGAGAATTACTTTGCCGTTTTCTCTCGAGCATCTGGGACCCCGTCGCTCCTCTGCCCATGTGAATCCCCTTTATAAGTCAACAGGAGCCAGGGAGATGTCTGTGCACAGAAACACTTCCTCCTCCACCCTGTACACACACCTCCTGGAGAGGGGAAAAGCCACAGATTTACCTGACATATCCCCCTGCTACACACGGAAGATTCCTAGTGGGGAGAAATAAGGGAAAAACAAATGACACCCTGTCTGTTTATCAAGGGTGATGACAGTTCTGTTGCTGCCATCAAGAGATGTGTGGTTGCATTTATGGTTATGTGGGTGAGTTAAAATACTTCCCCTACACTGTCTGAAGGTGGTGCTTCTGCCGAGCTGCTCGAGGCACACTCCATGCTGATGACTCAGGGTGATGCTAACGCCAGCATGGGAGATCTGCCAGCACAGTGGGGTGCTGGTGTGTGCTCCTGAGAGCTCCCTCTGCCCGGTGCCCAGGTCCCTGGCCTCAGCCAATGGGTACCCAGCTAGAGCCAGAGGGTTTAAATGGGTGGGGTACAGGTGCACACACAATGCCAGTTCCCATGGGAAAATATCCCATGTTGCATGTGAGTCTGGACCTCTGCCTGATAGCTGCACAGACTGATGACAGGAGGACAGAAGACAAGCAGAAGAGTAGAAAGGAGCGGAGACTAAGGGCTGTTCCTCACTGAGCTGTCATATATATTTAGGCAATGTAACAGGGTGGCCATCCCAAATGTTCCATTGTGAGGTCACATGCACAGGAGAGAACAGCTCCTGTCCTGACTCTCCTTCTACCTGCCCTCCCTCTGGCCAGGTGGCTCTGGGGCTCTGTGTTGGTGAGAAGCTGTTGGTGTGACACCCGGGGAGAGCAATGAATGAGGATGCCGTAGGCAGAATCATCACAAGTTTAATTTATGGGCTGCACTTTGTGTATAAAGCCACAGCTACAGATATAATGTAATCCTGCCACTGTGAGTGTGCTGAGCACTGCTGTCAATCAGAGGTGCTTTGCATCGGTATAGTTTCATATAAATATGTATGTCCTTTTGCTAACAGTATTATTATTTATTATTTGTGTTACTGTCACGCCTCAAGGCTTCAGCGGGGACCAGGTTCCTGTTGTGCTCAATGTCTCACACACATGGTGAGAGGCAGACTGTGTTCTGTACAGCTTCTAGACTAAATACACCACAACAGGCACAGTCTGGGGTCCAGAAGTAAAAAGAAACATTTTGAAGTGTTGAATCCAGCTCGCCACTGGCAGAGCTGTGAGCAGACCTGAGCTTGTCCTGACTTCCTATCCAGCTCTTTCCACTTCAGTACTGAAAACTTGTCAGCTTTGGCTTCTTTTGGAGAAGTAAAAGGATGAGACATTTTACAAGGTGTAAATTCCCTTTGAACCAGCTTTCTGAATAGCCCCATAATCAGGGAGACCAGGCTGCACATAGAGGGAGAAAAGGGAGGGAGAGGCATGTCCATCAGAAGCCTGACAGTGACTGCCTCTCACTGGCACCCCTGTGCAGAAACCAGCAGGGACCCCTCTGATGCCAGAGACATGCCACCCACAGCCCAGTCCATGGACACTGTCGGGAGTGGACCCTAAGCCTCACACAGTCTGAGGTGAGATTTTTTCTCCTCCCAAAGCTGTGGCTGCACCTGAGCACAGGAGGTTCTTCTCTGACCCCTGTAAAAGAGGAGTCTCTTAGGTTTTGGTAGCAGTGGAGGTGACAGAGGCTGCCCAGTGCAGGAGGGTTCAGGCTCTGCCCTGTACTGGTCCCAGTTAGTCCCATCTCTCTCCATAACGAGTGGGACCCCAAGGCCATGGCCAGTCAGAGGGGACCCAGCACTGCTGCACCAACTACAAAAGCTACTTTTGAAAAGCTACTCCATTCTGTAGTGCTGAGGGAGGGCAGCACTGCTGGGGCAGGAGACTCTGGAGGGGTCACATGGGGACACAAGAGGGAACTGAAAAGTGGAGGAATGGGAGGAGATGTGAGGATGCACAAAAGGAGACATGGGAAGGGGATACAGCAGCAGATACAGGAGGAGGAGTGTGGAACAGGACAGGGCTTGGAACAATCCTTGAAGGGAGGAGATCCTTGCTGGAGAAGAGCACTGTGCCTGTGGGGGACCCACACTGCTGCAGGGACACTTCTGAATGGGAAGCAGCCTGTGGCTGACCCAGGGTGGGGAAGGGTATTAGTGAGAGGAAACAGAAGGGGAAGAAAAGAGCAAAAACCAGGAGCAGCAGCAGGAAAAGGGCCTCCCTACATTGCTCATCTCCTCACGAAAGGTACTGGTGGGGACTGGGTGTAAAACAGTGAAAATGGAGGGAAGGGAGCTGGTGGGAGAGAGGTGTTGGTCTGAAGCTGAGCCTGGGGAATGGGAAAGAAAGAATCTTCCCTTGGTGTTTAATTATCTGTCTTCTTTGTTTTCCATCAGCCAGATCAGTAAGTAAAAGTTTATGTTAATTGGAAATAAATCAAATTCAGTAAAATTCCCTGAACTGAGACTGTTTTGCCTGCAACAGACACATATGAAAAAATTGGAGGTTTTTAGCTGACAAGGCTGCAAGGAAAAGCTTCAGAAGGCAATTCAGGATTATTGACAAAGCCCTCAAAGCAGAAGTAGAGTGAAAAAGGCCCCCAGTTTTTATCTTGATATGAATAAGTACATGGCCACAGCATGTCAAGAACAAACACCAGCAGATGACAATGGAATGGCACAATGTTGGTGGCACAGGAGTCCAAGACTCTAGGTCACAACTGCTGAACAGACCTGGCATGACCAAAGGAACACCGAGTATTTTAGGACAGCCAGGTTTCCAGCCTTCAGAAACCAGCCAAAAAGAAGCAAAATATTACAACACACTCTTCTGTTCTCATCCCCTCTGCAGAACCACAGCACCAACCCACCAGGGCAGCCAATGAGCAGGCATGCTGGCAGAAATATCATTGGCAGATGCTAAAGCAGTAGGTCCCACGCACAGGACACTGGTTTCCCTGTGCAGATGTGGACCAACCTGCACACATCGCCACATCTGTAACAATTCTGTGTCACAGTCACAGCTGACACTGCTACAGAAATCCACTAGATTTGTGCTCCAAGCATAGGGCCAGTATCCATCCAGATTGATACAGCTGGGACATCCACTGCTATTCAGGAAATGCAGGGCACCTCTTCTGTCTCTCAGATGGCAAAATTCCACTTTATTTTGTCTGAGGTTAGGTCCTTTCTTCTGCTAATGCTGATAGGAGCTATGTTTGTTCTATCCTAATTGCCTTTAATTCTAAATTGAGCCTAAAAATGGCCTCCTAAGGTGTATCTCAAAAAACCCTCACAGACCTGTCCCTGTAAATTCCAGCAGCAGTGTCCAGGAAGAGAAAGAATCTCAAGGTTCCCCATTGAAACAGCTAGTGAAATTTAATAACACCAATGGCAGTCAGATTTATGTAACTTTTATGAAATCAATAGTACTGGACTCTGCAAAATGACTTGAAGAGCAAGACCCCATAGAAATGTAATTAAGCACAGATGGCAGCGTGCTTTCTGTGCTCGTGAACAGCACTGCAAAGCTGTGTTCGCTTTAACGTGAACAGCAGTTGCCTTGAACTCGCTGTAGCTGATGTGAAAATGCCTTTGTCACTAATCAAGGCTGCTTTTAATCTAATGGTCACTCAGCCTTATTTAAATGAGGCTGCTGCTGGAGGCTCTACAGGAACAGGTGAGGAGATGGAGCTTGTGAGATGAAGTTTCACATATAATGGCCAAACTTCGTTCAACTGACTCTGCCTCATGCTTTCCCCAAAGCAATGTCAAAAGATTTATTTGCAGTGCAGGACCACCACCACCTCCTCTCCACTCCAGAGAAATGGGGCTATCTAAGGGCTTAAGTGGGTTCATGGCACAGGGCAGTGAGTGCTGTGCTGAGCAGCACTGTGAAGAATCCCCAGCCATATCCTCCTGCAGCTTCACGCAGCCTTTTCCTTCTCATGTCCCATGCCACCAGCATTCCCATCCCCTCCCCCTGGCATCCTGCCTGACAGGGTCACACACACAGCAAGGGATGAGAAAACAGTCTGGGATTAAGACCTATGTGAAGTGAGCAGGAGGTGGCAAGGTTCCAGGCAGCACACAAAACATAAATGTAGGTGGTTGAGAAACGGATGGGGGGAAAATGGCGATCACACGTTCTTTCAGTTTTCCTTAACTGAATGTTTTATTTTCCTGTTGGATAAAAGGCACATGGAGGTAGAGAGGTGGATGTCACAAAACTGTCATCAGGCTGTTTTCCACACTTATTTTCTGAAATTTGAAATGACACAATATTGAAGATTCAAAAAGAAAAAAAAATTCTTCACAGAGTTATCTGTACACCTCTGTCATAACCCTAAAGGGACTGACATTTTTAACAGCCTCAGGATAAAAAACACGTTCAGGAAGTTCAGAAAAGCTCAAGTGCTGTTACAACACAAAAATAATTTTAATCATGAAAGGCATCCCTCTTTAACCTTCTCTGCTGCCTGTGACACGTTGCCCAGCTCTGACTAACATCTGGCTCTCCCAGCACGGCTGGGTCTGTCTGTCCCAGGTCTGTCTGTGCACACAGACCTGGGATGTCACCTCACAGGCAGTGGGTGCACACCCAGAGCTGGAACTTGTCACTCCCTTGCAGAACCAGCCTCGAGAGGCTCTATTCAACAGTTATCTAGTGCAGTGGTTTTCAACTTTTGCAGCTCTGCTAATGGCTTATGGACTATGTCAAAGGGAAACACAAAAGGTGGAGAAAAGTCACTGTAATATCTCCAAAAGTAAGTTGATGATAAAGGGATCTGTACCACTACTAGGCCATTTTTAGAAGTATACAAATGGGATTGGAAGCCATGGTGAGGTACTTCAGTCTGCACTGAGGTATTGTGTTATTCTGCCCTTCTCTAGCTGCTGGCTACTTCAGTATAAGCAAAGGTAGGAACACCTTACCAAATTAGTCAGGAGTTGTGGAAAATTTAAAGTTGAAGACTACATCTTTTTTTTTTTTCTTTTCTGGTTTTGGTCTGTATTCCACTCTCTTATTTTTGTGCCATCTCTTTTCTTTCGAGCCCCATCATTTATTCATTGAATCTGTTTTCACTGCTGAACCTATTTTTTCCTACTAGTAGTAAATCTGCTGGAATGGTTTCTTGGTGTGAAAGTATCATTTTGTTTTTACTGTGCTCATGAAAACTGGTAAATCTAAATTGCAGAATATTATTACATCAAACACCAGCAAATCAAACTAATTTTGTATAGGTGAGCTTCTGTCAATCTCCTCACATTATATCTCACAAAAACCCCAGATGTTCTTACTTTCAAGGTGTTTAGTTTTTGTTTGGTTGGGGTTTTTTCTGTTTGTTGCCATATTTTCTTTTCCACTCATTGGAGCATTCATAGGTTTTAGAGATTTTTGCTGTTTAAAAGGCTGCTCTTTTTATCATGATAGTTGTAGTGACATATAACAAACATATAATTATATTACAATTTCATCAGTCATCCTACAAGACTGTACTATTCCATTAGAGGATAGTTGGATGCTCAGTTTCCTTCAAGTGTGCCTGGATCTCCCACTTCAGTGCAGTGTGTGTGACTGATCCATTTCACACTCTGAATGCCTTGTCTGTTTGGATGATGAGCTTATGGGGGAAGGGAACATCTGCTCTCCACATTTGCATGGAGCTCCACACACTGAAGATCTCTTCTTAGCTGACCACTACCAGTGGCTATAATCTTCATGATTACTAATAGAAAATAACTTGGTTTAAGCTTCAGAGATTTCTTCAGCTGTTGGGACTTTTTTTCTCTCAAATTATTAAAAGCATTTTTTATCTATGAAGTTTATTTTATTTTACAAACATATACATAATGTACAGCCACCAAGTTTAAATTAAGTGCATAGATTGAAGGGGACGAGAATTAAAAATATTTCTTTTAAAAAAGACATTCAATGTTAGTTATTGTTTTCTACAGTTCCTCCTCTTAGTAGTCAAAGGTTTCTCTGATAGTTTTACTGTATGGGGGGATTTATCTGCAAATTTGAGACTACTGCCCTAAATTAGTGGGGATTAGGAACATCCACAGTAGTAAAGTTAGGGCCTAATATGCCCTTTAGGTGGAACTGCAATCAAAACATAAATGCACTCATCTTCTTCCTTTTCCTTCCCCTCTAAGAGCTCAGTAGAGCCAGGAGTACTTCTCTTTAAAGCTTCTTTCCAGCAAGGTTGTAACAGAACTGAGGTCCCAGAAGATAAAGGATTTTTTTTTCTTAGATCTCCCAAGAAACATTCTAGGTTAATAGTGCTGCCTTCACTCTTTCCTCATCATATACCTGTTTAAAAGGAACAAACATCTTCCAGTATGCTTGACAGAGTTCAGATGGGGGAAGATCAATATCTTATGGCCTTGGTAAGCGATTGCCTTTATGGCTTCTGTTGCTTTTAGGATTTGCTCCCTCTCATGTTTATCAGACAGAGCAGCAATTACAGTGTTGCCTTAACTGGCTGCTTTTGTGTTTAAAGCAATGATTTCTTGTGCTCATGCACAGCCATGTTTTCTTGCTGGGATCCCTTGCTAGATTTTACCACACCATCCCACTTCACCCAGTTCACAGGGCTGTGAAACAGCCCAAGAAGTACCATGACACCCATTTGACTCACAAATATGCACTCATTCTCACTGACTCTTGGGCAATCACATCACCCTCTCTGCAGTAGTGCTGTCAAAGCTAGCTCATGTGCTGTCCCCCTCCAGAGGGGCTGGCTGCCACCAGGACCCGTGTCCTATCTGCAGGGTCTCTGCCGACCCTCCTGCAGAGACTCCCGAGGGGTCAGCCTTGCTCTGAGAGCAGGGAGGAGGCAGGGGAGGCAGGGGAAGGCAGTAACAGCTGGATCCCAATCACCGGAGCAGCTTCAAAGGACCGAGTCACACCCCGTGGCTTTCCTACAGAAGGTCCCACTGCAGCTTCACTTGTGCTCTGTCCTGCCTATTAACACATTTGCTCCCACCACTGCAAAGGCAAGCTCCCTTCAGTCACTGCTCTGCATCGTGTTTGAGTATGTGCTTAGCCCTTTTGACACGTGCTTTCACCGTGTTTGAGTATGTGCTTAGCCCTTTTAACACGTGCTTTCATCCCGCCCAAGCCAAAGGGCACTGAGCGCTGCCTTAAAAGCACTGGAAGGTGAACAGGGACCTAGGGCCCTGGCAAAGCCAAGGAAAAAGTAAATGCAAAGGAAGACTTTCTCTGTCAGTAAACAAAACAAAGCAAGCTGATTTTTAAACCTTTAAGCATGTCTGGGTGTCTTTTCTGCCACTGATGAAGGATAAACAATGCAATTATTAATTATTGATGATCGCTAATAAGAATGATGATTATCATCACCATCATCCAGCCTTGCCATTCCTGCCACCTCTCTAATCAGTGTGATCTCACTGTTATTATACATAATTGCAATCTTCCAAGTCAGGGTAGGCAAAGAAGCAACCTTGCAGTGTAAATACTAAATACTTGGTATAACAAGAGTGAGAGCTCCCCGGCTTGGAGCACAGCACAGCGAAGTCACGGGCTTCCATTCTTTTTAATTTACCATCTGTTCTGTATGACACAGCCTGTGTCTCTTTAGGGTTTAGTACCCATTTATTATCCAAAAGCCACCTCTGCCTGCTATTAAAATCACGTTGGAGTGATTTAGAGAGGGAATCCGTCCATTTGCCCAAGTGGAAAGATGTGTCATCAGCATAAACCTGAATGCAGCTGCCTTTCTGGACTCCAGGCTGGGAAATGCCTCACCAGCACACGTGCATTCTGTCAGCTCCAGCCCCTTCCCTCCCCCTGGCAGAGTGCATTACCATGGACTGGGCATCACACATCCCTTCTCTGCTCCTCCCTTGTGTTACAAGCACACACACACTTTTCCATTGTGCCTTTTCCCCTCTGTCTGTGTCACAGAGGGACATGAGTGAGCACCATCCCACTGATACAACACCTTCTTTTTCACTTTAGCTCCAGCCTCCCTGATCGTTACCCTCTGTCTGTCACAGACTAAGCCAGCATGCCCGTTATTCTTCCCTCTCCATTCCCTTTAATCATTCACTCTAATACATACCTGACCATGTGAGCATGCTCCTTACCCCTTTATTTTCCAGCATGCACTTTTTCCCCTGTCCTCACACTCAGCTTCACTTCCTCTCCTCATTTCCAGCTCTCACAGTTCTCACCATTATTTAATAAAACACAGCACAGATGAAGATAATTGCCATCACTTCCACAGTCCCTTGGGACATCTCAGAAATCTCCCACAGGTACCCAGGCAAGCATCTCACCCTAATAGTGAATGACTGTTAAACTAAGCAAGAGATTTCCAGCACTCCCTGCAAATTGAACCCAACAATGCCCCCTCTGCCTCCATAGCTCCCTTCCATGGCTTTAGCCACTTCCAATTAACCGAGCAGCTCAGAGCTGTCCTCAGGGATCCAGGACAAACGGGATCCAGGCTGAACACAAGTTCAGGATGCAAAACAATTAAATGCAAGGTGGTTTGGCTCCAGAATCCTGGGGCAGAGCTTCTGGGGGACAGGGGCCCTGTGGGAGTCTGTAGCCAGGAGCTCGGTCCCTACTGAGCCATCAGGTGGGATACAGGTGGCAAAACTCCCTGTACAGCAGAGAGGGGGCAAGGTGGTACTAGTGCTACTGCACACATCCATCTGTTTGTGCAGGTACCAAAGGGAGACTTTTTGTGCACTAAAAGTGTGGGGTCTCAGTTGGTTTGCTGAGAAAACAGCCATTTTGTTCTCAGGCTCACTACAGCAGAGGCATGTGTGCTACGTGTTCCCATGGAGGGTGGAAGATTAATAGAGCCATTGTCCCAACTTAAAACATTTTAATGAAAACTCTGGCATCACTGATGTGTGTCCTTGCTTGCTGTTATTTTTTCTTACCTAATTTACCTGATAGACTACAGTAGGAGGGGAGAGGAAAGGAGAAAGAAGACAAGGGAATAATGGGTATATTCTCACCAGAAATTCTGAATTGATTCAAAATTAATTCCTCCTCTCTATTTTGAATCAATACTTCAAAATCAAAATCTCCATTTTGGTTTTAGCCTCTCATGCATTTTTTCCCCCACACCAAAACCACTGAAATATATAGATGGACTTTTAAATTTTTTTCTCTTTTAAAAAACAAAAAGTAGCCTGAAAATGAAATTACCCGTTATGTCTCTTTAGTATTTAATTTAGAAATGGTGATTTGAAATGCTAGATAAAATTTAATACTTTTCTGGAGGGAGTGAGCACCTGATTTCTAGAGGTTTGGTTGGCCATTTATCCCCATGTTGAGGTAAAAGGACAGGAGTCATCCCAGACACAGTATGACTATATTGGCTTCCCTCAGAGAACAGTGGAACTGCATAAGCTGAGAAAGCAGGAAACAGTGTCACAAGATGAGTAAGGGCTCAGTCTGATTTTGGCCTTATAAGTTCTGGAGCTACTGGAAGAAGAGTGCAGTGGGAAAAGCATATCCCCCTTACCTGTCCTGCCTCGCCCCGTTGTCCCATGCCAGTTCTGTCAGGTTTATCCAGACAGAGACACCTCAGCCTGACAGAAAAGCATGATGCCAGGGTGTGCTCTTCGATTTGGCCCCACAGAGCCCCAGGGCTGCAGGCACAAGGGGCTGGAAAAGTCTGACTGGCTGCTTCAGAGAAGGGTCAGCTGATGCACTGTCACTCTGGGCAGTGAAATGCCCCTGCTTTCACCGTGCTCTGGCAGGTCTGACAGCATCTCTCACCGCCATCAGCTGGGGCACAGCAAGCAGCCCAGAGCCCTACCTCCAGCTGGGCAGGAGCTGGCAGATCAGCACTGCACAGGAGAGTAGTGAGGGGCTGGTGGGGGAAGCCTGAGCTGGGCTGCAGGGCAGGAGGGGCCACTGGCAAGATGATGAGGGAAGCTCCAGGCTGGGAGGGCCAGAAGTTAATGCAAGTTGGTAATGTGGTGCATTAGTAGAGATGTGTGCATAGGGGAAGCCATAGAGAGCTAAGTTTAGCTCTAGTCAACACCATCAGTCTTTCACTTTCATGAGCACTAAAATTGACTGAAACTCAAAATATGTATTTTAAAAAATGGGAAAGGAAAAGAAAATGTCCGGTTCCTGTAAGATGATCAATAACAGCCAGTCCTAGAGATGACTTTTTCAGCCACAGAGAAACAACTGTTATTGTTGAATTGCTTGGGAACTTTGCCAGTGGACAAAGATAAACCAATAATGTCAAAGAGAGGAGGGGTGAGATTGCTGAAACCTTAGCCACGGTAAGAGGGTTGATGGAAACACTTTCAAGGGGCATGTGGCAGGCCTCACAGAAGGCAATCAGCTCCAGCCAGGCACCAGGAAAAGCAAGGGCTGGGACACCACACACCTATGCCACCTCCACACCTCTGCTGCTGCAGCTGCCGCAGGAGATGGCGCTGGGTGCTGCATTGACCTGCTTCAGGGGCTGTAGCCATGGCATGTGAGGGTCTGGGCTCTTGCAGGACTCTCCACACAGCACCTTTCTGCCCTGCACTGCTACTTGGCTTCTGCTCCCTTAGAGGGGTGAAGCCCAGAAGAGCAGGCACTGCTGGGCAGGAACAAGGGGCACCTGTGGAGCAGCTCTGTGACCTCAGGAGCAAGTTCACTCTCTGCTACCAGAACTGCCTCAGACATGCATCATTTAACACTGCAAAGAAGCCTCTGCCAAGGCTTTATCTCTGCAGCTGTGTCCCCTGTCCCCTGTGGCTCTGCACTCAACCCCTGCAAGCCTAGGACTCACCCAGAGCATACAGACATGGTGGGCCTCCCCACCACACGACATTGCACCTCTGTCTGACTGCCCTTAAAAGGGCTCTCCCAGGGCAGTGGAAGCAGTTGGTAGGTTGCTGAGTGTAATAGTTTTGACTGTGAAGGTCTCCAGGGAAAACCAGAGCAGTCACAGGGTCATAGATCCCTGAGTTTTTGCCATTTCATCCCGGACAAATAATAAATCTCATGCCCTAAAATAAAATCCTTTGTATGTTGTGAAGCACTGCACCAAGGGCTGTTTCTCACAAGACCTTGTTATTCCTATGACACCAGCCACATGACACCAAAGCACAAATTTGGGCCATGGTGTCCACTGACAATAGATGGAAAGGCCCTGGGCAGACCCCAATTTGTGCCTGTGAGAGATAGGCTGTTCTGTCTAATCTTAACCTTTTAAAAGTTTCCAAATACTCACTTCCATTACTACAGAAAAATCACTGTACATTCTGGGGTTTGTGTGTTTTGTTCAAAATTTCCCAGCATTCAAGAGATGACAGAACAAACCCAAAACCAGCCAGTTCTCTGGGTGGTACTACAGGGTGGGGGGCAGCTGAGTCAGAGGGTGCCAGAGGCATTTGCTAATGGGTGCAGAACCAGTCAAAGCAAGACTCAGCCTCAAAATGCAGGGGTCTTGATTTCCAGGGCTGTCTTCTGACTACAAAGTGATGCTTCCCAGCAGTTTGTGTTCCTGGCAGCAGTGGGGTAATCACCCCTCCCTCATTGTCATATGCTTTTGGTACATCACTGGGGCACAGAATAACAGAAGTGTTTGGGTTGGAGGAGACCTTAAAGATCATTTAGTTGCACCCCAATGCCATGGGCAGGGACACCTTCCACTGTCCCAGGTTGGTCAAAGCTCCAGCCAGCCTGGCCTTGAACACCTCCAGGGATGAGGCATCCACAGTTTCTCTGGGCAACCTGTGCCAGGGCCTCACCATCCTCACAGTAAAGAATTGCTTCCTAATATCTAATCTAAATCTACTGCCTTCCAGTGTAAAGCCATTCCCCCTTGTCCTGTCACAGGGTCATTGGCTGCTTGCCAAAGGAAGTTAGTGCTTTGTCCTGAGTTGCAGAATGGGAAACTGAGGCACAGAGGAAAGCAAAGCGACTTACCTGAGGTTATTTAGGAGACCAGTGGGACATCTGGATCTAAAACTATGAAATTCCAAGAGCTCAAGGTCTTTTAAGTCTCAGGCTCAGCAAACATTCAGTTCTGAATACAGACATCTGTTGCTAGGTTTGCTAACGGGGAGGGAGGGATGTCCCCTGGAGGATTTTGGATCCTGCAGCCCACACTGATTTGGGCCTTTTGGATGTTGCAGCTTTGTCACTGTCGAGAAGAAAACCTTGGATCCCACAGGGATGGATAGAGCCTCAGGTTAGCACACCTGCAGTGGGCATTGGAGCACATTGATCCTACAGGAGTCCTATCAAAGCCTTGCACCTCTGGCCTGCCTGATGCGCTTTTTAGCTAAGAAGTCATTTACACAGCCTGCTCTGTCCTCACCCTCTCTGCTAACAGAGATGCTTATTTGATGCCAACACTTGTGCCTGCAAGGACACCTCAGTGCTGGTTTGGAACACACAGAGCACAGAGAAGTCACTAAAATCCCCTGCTGGCTGCTCAGTCCCACCAGCTGCCACACGGGTGGGACCCCACCTCTCCAGGAGAGCCCAAGTCCTGCGCTCCCCTCCCTCCCTCTGTTTGTGTTGCTCTTTAAATGGCTTTGTTTTGCTTAAGCATCCCTTTTCACGTAATGTTTAGCTTCCAGTTGGAATGAGCTCCAGGAAGCATGGCCGGGTCCCTGCCTGGAACAACGGCCTGTAATTTACGGTGAGTTATGTTTCAATTACCTCGGTGTTATAGCGTCTTGGTGAGGGCAGGCATTATGTCATGTCAGGGATACGGGAGAGGGAGAAAATACAGACGCTCCCATTACAGCCAGTGATGGAACAGTTTTAATAATACTGCAGGAAAAAAATAAAGAGAAGGGGAGCGCAAATGACTTTCCAGCCATACCATTACTGCACATTAGTAACCCAGCGCAGCCAGGGAGAGAGAGGGGGAGAGTGAAATGGGGAAAGGAGAGGCACAGCTAAGTGACAGGAAAGAAGGAAAGGGAGAGGAGATAGAGGGGGCAGAGAAAGGGAAAAACAGTGTGAGGCAGGAGAAGATAGGGAAGGAGGGAGGGAAAGATGGAGAAAGGGACAGAGAAGGGCACCAGAGGAGCAAGAAAAGAGGCTGAGTGAGAGATGCAAGAGGAGAGGTGGCAGGAGAGGAAGGATGTGGTCCTCGTAGTGTTAGAGAGGGGGGCTCACTGCCACAGCCCCACAGCAATGCTACCCCACAGCCAGCTCCCATGCACCCCACACCTGCACTCCCCACTGGTTCACTGACTGCGGGGACTGGCCAGGCAGGTGAGAAGCCGCAGGAACAGGGAAGAGCAGCAGTCGCTGTTAGGCTTTGGTGAACAATATTGCTTTGTTGCTAGAACAAAGCACTCGACTCTCCAATAATAACAATCTACGGGGTTTTTTCCTTTTAATCAAATTTCCTTTGTCGTTGTGGCTTTTCTTAATTTTGCTTCAGCAGGGTAAGCCTCTCCCTTCCAGCTTGCTGCCTCAGTCGACGCTCTGCCTCACTCTCAGTCACTCCTGCCCATGTGCGCCAGCACGCTCTCTCCTTCTTTATTTTCTTGACACAAATGGCAGTCATTGCTCAGAGAATGTGCTGGGTGAGCCTGCTTTGTAATTCAAACCTTTTATTCAGGTTACTATTATGTACTAAAGAGGAAAATATGTATTGGCTAAACGGCCTCCTTACTGATGGTCCCCAGGATGGGAGGGAAGGGGTTGGACACAGGACCTCATGTGAACCTGCTGTCTCCCTGCCTTGCTCATCACTTGCCTGGGAATTCAGCTCATTTTCATTGCCACCTGCCTTCCCACTGCAGGGAGTAGACCCTGTGGTTGGAGATGAATTTATGCCTTTCAGTCAGTGTTCAGGCTTGACAATGGGCTCAAAGACCCAGAACTTTGGGCATATCAAATAGCTGACAGGAAGATCAGGGTTGAAAATTGGGAGTGTAATTTGAAGGAAACATGCATAAGTGAGATTTTGCCTCTGCCTGGGTAATTTATACCAGTATAACTACTAGAGACCAGTACCCACCTGTGTAGGCTTATTCCACCAATGCAATGCCAGAAAGCCTCTGCAAACCCAAGGCAGGGATTCCCCACCATCACAAATGGCTTCATGCTGCTGTACTAGTAAAAATAAAAGCTGCCTGCCTGTCACTCAAATTTAGGTTTTCCAGAATGCAGCTAGTAAAGACAGGGGGTAATACTGCAGTGTTTCAAGCTGTGCACCTGCATCCTTTCAGTACCTTATCTGTACAGCATCTGTGAACACAGTGGTGTAAATGTGAGCTGAACCAGGCACCGGCACATGGAAGCACATCTCTCATGGTTCAATAAGGGGTGCATCCTGCATCCTCGTGGCAGTTCTGAGAAAACAGGACACCAAATGAGCTGGTTTAATTTTAGAGGAACATGCATTGTCAGTCCCTGTTCCAGTGCAAAGCCCACAGAAACAGTTTCCCCATCAACATGCCCTGATTATCAGTGAGAGTTTGCCCTGTATCAGCAGCTTACCACTGTGTGACTGGCATATTTGCCATTTAGGTACACAGATCCCAAATGCTGGTTCAGCCTGCTGTGCTGCAGGCTTCCCAGCCCTCCTGTGCAGTGTGTGCTGTGTCTGACTGGGGGCTGCAGTTTCCAGAGTGGTTCTTCTCTGTGGTGCTCACACCTCTCTTGCTGCATCAAAGCAAGGGGCAGGTCTGCCTCCCATCTTGAAAGCATCTTGAAGGCATCCAGATGTGCTGTGGTTGGGCACATGTAGTGCAGACAGGAGGATCTCAGAGGTCAGGGGACTGCTGCCAGAAATTTCAAGTGGAGGCTGCCTAAAAACATTCTCTAGCCACTGGATTATCCTAATTTTACAGGATGACACAGACAACAGAGGAAATTATTAAGTTGACCCCAGTTCCACATTAAGGATTTAACCTTTTCTGATTGTCTGCAGACAGAGTGGATGATTTTCTGGTCAAACCAGATTTCTTGCCAGGACTTTTCAGGGAAGATTTCTATTTTGTTCCTGGACCTCCCTTAAAAGGAGGCCGTGATCTACCTTATATTGTCTGAGGTGTAGTGTGGAGTTTTTGTTCAGTTAGAGTCTCTTTGCCTCAGGGATTGTTTCAGAGGAACATGGCAAGTGCATCTAGTCTGCATTATAAACAGGACATTTCTCTTTCCAAGTAGACATCATCTTGTTTATGTTTTTTATATTATTTTATTTATTTGATGCCATGGGAATACTTCTGCACAGGCAGGTAATATTCAGTTGCATGTAGAAAAGGGGAACTTCATCCAAGCAGTCCCACCACAGCCCCTCAGTTGTCTCATGGCAGAGTTTAACACTGAGATTTTTTCTTCCCTTCATTTCTGAGCTCACAGATGTTAAACACACACGATGCAGATCTGATGGTCTTGTGGTTCCAGCTTCTCTTCCTTGTTTCCAGCTGCTAAATCACATTTAAAGATGTTAACAATACACAAAATACCCTCAGCATATGATTTCCTTCTGCAAGTGATCACTGGAGCTGTCACAGGGGTATTATTACATTGCCAATGAGAAGAAACACATCCCCCGTGGTTCTGAATGGAAGGGAGGCATGTGTAAGGCAGCTTCTCAAGTAGGAGGTGGTCCATGCCTTAGAAAATGTGGAGTGCCCCCACACAGGAAAAGTGTATTTTAGGAAGCACAGACTAAGCAATTTACCTGCACTATGTCTATTGTTTTCCCTCTGCTGTGGTTAGTCACTGAAGTCGTACCGCAGCCCAGTTCTCATCAATGGATTTTCATTAGGCACAGTGCAGTGACTAGTGGCTTCACCTGCATAAATTTCCATCTGATTTTTTTTTAACCTAAACTGAGGAGCACCTGTGGGATGTGTGGAAGTGCCTTGGGGAGGATTATCAGTAAACATGTGGGTAGCAGAGTGTTTGCAAACAACACTCTGAGAGATCCACCACTGGTAAAGTTGCTCCTGAGGCACCAGGGAAACTACAACAGAGAGTTGTTGTACAGCAAGGGATATAGCTTCATTCTTCTTCACATAGGGGAGAACTGGCCACAGATGTTATGGGAGGGCTCTGTCACAGGCTTAGCACAAGAATTTGGAATTCCCCTTTAGTCCTGCTGTTAATATTCCCTCACAACTACAGTTCATCATCCACTTCACTGCCTGTGGTATTACCCAGGACTGCAGGATCAAAAGCTTGCAGAGTAACTGGGTCAGAGAGTCTCCTAAGAGGAGACTGTGCTGTTTTTCTCCCCATCCCAGCCACCATGTTAACTGAAATGCAGCAAGCAAGTGAAAAATGTGGCGTCAGGTAAAATAACCAGGCTTATGTCTGACTTTGGGGGAAATTTGGGAAATGTGGAGTGGCACTCAATTGACTGCTTCAAGAAGTTTTGAACAGTGGATTCTAAAAGTCCTTTTGCAGCCCAGCCCTGCCTGATCACTTTGGTTTGTGTAATAGGATGTATTAGGATCCAGTTACAAGCCAAAGTCCACTAGGGAGTGGAAGTGTGAAGCTTAATACAGTATCACAGAAATGGAAAGTGTCTTTAATGGTACAGAAGGGACTTGTGCTTGAAAGCATTTAACAGAGCCTTAGTAAGTAAACTGTAGTAATTGAGCTAGCAAAAGCATTTAGCTTGAACACTTTGGATATGTATAACAAAATCAAATAAGCACCAGGAAGAACTATTCTTCAAAGGGATAATTTGAAATGCTTCTATTCCCTCCCCAGACAAAGAGCACTTACTCATTTCAGTGTGCACATTTCATTGTGCCGTGTAGCTACGGTGACTCCTGGTTTGTGAACACAAAAGGATTTAAACCACAATGCATTATAGTCAAGCTTCCACACCTACAGTTATTTCAAATCCACCAGGGAATACAGCTGAGATCTTCAAACAGAGAACTCAGCTGATCACAGCATCCTCTGGGACTAATCCTCCCTCTGCTCTTCTCAGCTCCAACTCTCTGCTTTCCCTGAGGATCACTGTTTATCTGGAAAAGAACCTGGGGGGCTGAAAGACATGGGTGGGAAGATAAATTATAAGCATGAGCAAACTGTCAATGAAAGCTTCACTGTGGTCAGCTGCATGTCAGAGAGAAAGAGAGGAAAAGAAGAATAAATCCTAAGGACAATACAAGCTTTAAGGATCTGACCTCTATACCCAGTAGAATTATAGTGTTGAATATAAGAGGTTGTCAAAGGTCTTAATAACAGCTGGGTCAAAAAACACCCACTGAGATTGTTTGTTTTTCTTTAACTGAACCCTGGGATTTTTGCTAACTAAAATTTAAGAAGGAAATGAAGTAAAAAAAAAGCAGTTTTATGCCTTGGGAGCTGCTGCAGGGCCATGTGGGGGTTGAGCTTTACTCCATTCTCCTCTGGGAGAGGGTTTTGTTTAGAAGTGAGTCCTAATATGGAGATCTGAAGGACTACATTTGCCACTATAACACCATATTAAGTTCTAAGGTGGCAAGGTTGAAGAAAAATATTTCAAGTGTGGGGTGTTTAAAGTGGAAAGTAGATATTCAATTTACAATTTTAAAAAGAGAAGTTTCTCTTTCTTTTTTCCTTTATTGGCATGAGATCTTGTTTGAGGTCAGCTTTTTGTGAAAAACTGTGGTGAACAGGACCTCACTAGACAGGAGTTTGGTTTAACATTTTTGGTCTTCTGTGACACTCATGAGAATTCCTGTTCAAGAATTTTCATCTAAACAAGATGAAATTAGAGATTAAGTTACCCACTGGAAAAAAAAAAAAAACAAAAACAAAACACCAAGCTTTTAGTCAAGTTCAGGGCATAGATTTGTATGTCCATGTTTAAAAGGTGCTGAGAATTGAATAGACTAGCCATGAAAAAGGATGAAAACAAGGAGGAGAGATGGATAACAGAGAAGGCAAAGGGTCTAACGTGATGGAAGTTTGGAGGGTCCCTTCAGAGAACAGGCTTCAGGAAAAGACTCAGTTGCAACCTGTGTTGGAAGCAGGGAAGACAACAGACAAAGGGGTGGCTTTATCAGGCTCCAGATGCTATAGGAACATATCTTCAGGCTGGGAAAGGTACATCTCCAGAGCCACAGAGCAGCCCTGGCTTCTGCAACAAAGAGCATTCCAGAAGACCTGGGCTACCGAGCAGTGACATCAACGACTGGAGAGCAGAGTGTCAGAGTGTCACAACTGAACGGGGAAAGCTGGAATTTGAGTTCTTGATTTAAACAAACAAATAAGAACCCAGCTAAAGCTACAATGCACTGGATTATTCCTATACAGGTACATGCAACAAAGCAGCCAAATGGGAGAAAAAAGAACATAAGGTCATTACTGCATACAGCTCTCCCACTCCCCCAGTCAGCAAGGCAAGCAGCTACTATGAAAAATTGGGGTCCAACTGTTCTTTCTCTTTTTCTAGTAAATGTTCTCACCTCCACTGTCCCAACCCACCACCTACCTTCCAAGAAAAACAAAGCTCCAGTGATTCGTTTGAAACATTTAATTCTTACTTGAAGAGCTTATGTTACCAGTTTTAAGGAAAATAAAGGATCCTAAACAACTTGAATGGCCAACAACTGACAAATAGCAAATAATGAAAGCACTCAATTCAAACATAAATGAGGCCAGGGATTGCCTATTATTCTATCTTTGCACACTACCCAGAAAGCAGGCAGAGGGGATGCATTCTTGGTCAATTCCTAGGCACTGTCATAATAAACGTGATTAATAGGCTATAATTTACCTGCACAAATAATTCAATGAACAAATACAAACAACAAACAAATTTGGGCAGCTGCGATCCGATCTTGAGCAGAATAGAGCACATTTACTAAATAAATTGGTATCAACTAGTCCTAGTAATTGCATTCCATCTCCCAGAATGGCTCCTGGATTACTTATGGAGCCCAAAAGCCTGCCAAGCATTTTACAGGCTGTGTCCATTCTGTGTCTGGGAGAGTGGATTCACTGCCTACACCCAAATCACTGAGCGTTTGCATTTGCATTGACATTTTTATGGGGCTTTCTAGCTTCGCAAGTGTTTTCTAAGGAGTGAAGTTTAAAATAGCTCTGCTCCTCTTGTAATATTGCTGATTAAGTAACAGGATCAGACTAGATTTTGCATTCTTTTAGCCACAAAAATGACTTACTTGGGACATTAAAATAAGAGCCCCTAGAGAAACGTGTGCACGGGTTGCAGATAAGCCCTCAGCACTGCATTAGCTCTCCTTGTTATTTGCCTTCCCCACGTCTCTGTTGCCTTGGGTTCTGAGCTGGAGTCACAGCTCAGCTGAGCCCCCAGGCACCTGTGTGACTTTAGCCAGGCCTGAGAGCAGCGAGCACCTCTCCTCCACAGACCACAGCTCTGGTCTATTTTGTGACTCGCAAGCAGAGCTCTGGCTCTTTGGAAGAAATGCTGAACTAAGCTTTCCTGGGCTGTGCATCCTCCCTCCTCCCAGCCTCAGTCAGGCAGCAGAGCCAAGCGTGGTGGGTAAGCGCAGGTTCCACGACAAGGTAAGATAAATGGAGAAACAGGCGCTGCAAGAGATGTTTATTGAGTGAGATGCTAAATGAATAACCCAATCAATGCTGTAATATTTAATTCAATACAAACTTCAGATTGAGAGTGTTCCCCATTTATTTTGTGCTGCCACCGAAATTGTTGTTCATTAGAGCACTCTGCTATCATTAAGGGGAAGAGGTTTCCAGGAGGAAGGGGCTGGCTCCAGGCTGTGCAGTGGGTGCAGCCTTCGCAAGGGGGTGAGTGACAGAGAGTTTTACTGCCTTGCTTCTGTGCTGGGGACTTTGGGAAAGGCAGGAGACATCGAGCTCTTCTGAAATGCTCCCACCCTCTGCAATGCCTTGTGCCAGTGTAACATTTTCTCCACATGTCCAGCAGCCCATTGCAGCTGTGTCTCTGCCCTCAACTATTTGGACACGCCAAGCGTGAGTTTAAGCCACCCTATTATTTCTGTCTTCTGTGCTCCCAGTTCTCTGCTGGGACACTGCCACTGCTCACACTCTCAGCTCAGAGCTGTAGTCAGGGATAGAGGGGGAAGAGAGGACCTGTGATTGTGTCGTAGGAACTCAGGGGCAGTGCCAGCTATGTGTGGCTAAAGGAGCAAGGGGAGGCAGAAAAACTCATCATGGGTCAAGTCCTGGACTGTCAACCCGCCCTTGCCATGTGTCAATGCTTGCATCTCCTCGGCACTGTGAGGTCAGTTGCAGTGTGCCAGCACACCCTGCTTGCACTTGGACCAGCTTTTGGGCAGCCCTGCCTGCTGGCAAGCCATCCTGCCTCACCACCAGGATAAAGTGCTCACCCTCTAACACATGTGCATTGGGATGGCGTGGCAGAGGTTGCCAGCTGGCTGGACAGCCCTTGCTTGTGACAGGTGGCACATTGTCTCTGAATCATCCTGGCCATTCTTATTCAGTACACCTGGCAGCCTGTCCCCCGCATTTAGAACTGCCACTCTCATTAATCTCAAACCATCTGGTACAGCTCTAACTTGTCCTGTTCTTGATTGGATTTCCTGAGTGTAATATTTGACTGAGAGGTGCTCACATTTCCTTCCCTATCCCGTGTTGCCTCTGATGGCTGTTGTTCCGTCCAGCCTCTGTCACTGGCCAGGTTGTGCCAAGATCCAGGATGATGTCTAAAGCATGGCATGGCATCACTGAAGCCTCATTCCCTGAACTAGGCTGTCCTCTCTTCCTAAGGGTGTACATGAAAGCAGCCCAAGGTAGTTCAATATTGATTTCCACATGGGTGTTTGAGTAATGCATTCGTTCCAGCAGGTTGAATACCTTCAGTGGGTGTTCTTCAAAGCCAACTTCACTCTTGAAGTGATCCCAATTAGCTTATTTATTCCCCTCCTTCTTTCTTTTGCCTCTCTCTTTGCTTTCTCAGGCAAGTCCTTAATTATCCCCCCAAGTGTTGCTCGGGTGAAGCAGCTGAAAGTTGTGCTTAACATGTCCTCTGATTACCCACAGAAGAATTAATGAAATATGGACAGGTTTAGTGAGCCTAGATGCACATGTATTTGCACGCTCACTTAATTCTTTTAGTTCCCCCCTCAAAAGGGAAATACAGTCCTGCTGGTCTTTGTAAACTTCTCCACTGCTTCTGGGAGGCTGACATGGGCACAGTGGAGGTTTCTGTCATGCCTCACGTGTTCTGGAGGTTTCTATTTCAAGGTAGTTTACAAGGATGTCATTGGAAGGGAGACCACAAAACCTCCGTATTATTTGAGCATGATCTAGAAGTCAAAGCATGTGTAAATGCAGAGATATGTATGAAAATGAACAAAAACAAAAACAAACCCCTTTCCCATTTAATATATCCATACACTAATCCATTCTAACTCTACCTCCTCTTCTCACTACCCCTATTTCTGTGGCTGCAAGTATTCACGTTTCATCTACCTTTCAAAGGCTGGTGAGTAACCAGAACTTTGCCGGCATCTTCATTTTAAATAGAAAAAAAAAAAAAAAAACAAACAGCCCTCTCTCAGCCCCCCTTCTCCCATTCTGTTCCTGCCAGAAACATAGCAACCAGCACGCACAGCTTTCTGCAGGCAGCCTAGTTTGCATTTAATTAGTTCTGTGATATCCTAAACTTCTTTCAACCTCCACCCCCAGAACATCACTGTAGAAATCCTCACTCTGGGAATGGCATGATGGAGCTGTCAAAAGCCCAGCATCTGTGCCAGAATGTGTTTAGAGTACTTGGATTCCTGAATCAGGGACATGGCTTTCCTGGAATATAATCTGTGACCAGGAAAATGAAGCAATGTAAGGGTGTAGAGAGGAACAAAGGTAAGAAATGTAAACTCCACTTTATAAGCTGGGAAATATGAGGCAGAGATATGAAGCTACCTGCTCTCAAAACATCTGTCTAGCCTTTCAATAACCATGCCAGACAGGTGCCTGCCCTCCCCTGATGGGAGAAGACAAGACTTTTCCAAGGTGAGGAGGAATCTGGTGAAACTAGTCCTAGTCCTAATCTTCTTTTCACAGCCATACATCCCCAAACCAGTTGTGAGTAGGTCTCTGTGATTCTCATTGCAACAGGGCTTACATTCTCATGGATTGCCTCAATGTGGACCATCCAAGGGCACTGGATGGACAAGGCAGAGCCACTGGACACTGGAGGGAAGGGGTTTGTATGGACCAGGATGGTAATGCCACCAGGCACCTTACATTTGGTCAAGTGAGAACGTTCAGGATCAATAAACCTCCCTGCTGCACCTTGCAGAAAAAATCATCCCCATCTCCATGCAATTCCTGTTAGCTCTGCCAGCTCCATCCCAGATCTGGCCCCTGCCTCCAAGTCTTCTGCTTGGACACTGCACTAGCAGTCACAGAAAATGTCAGTGCAATCAGCCCGTGCCTGAATCAAGCTGCCTACTGGTGATCCATGTCCTTTCCTCTTCAGTCCTGAATTCCCACCCACAGATCAATCATTCCCACTCCTCCCTCCTCCAAGGCAGCAGGGGATTCCCAATACAGTGCCAGTCCCAGCAACATCCTGAGGTGGTCAGTGAGACAGTAACCATTTCTCCCCTGAGCAAAGCCTGCCTTTTCTGTCCCTTTATCCCTAACCCAGAAGTGCCAGCCACAGGAAAGCTCCTCACAGTTTCCTGCATTTCTGCTAGCCACAGCAAGCCCAAAAACTGGAAGGCAAGCAGAGCTAAAGCAGGCATTGATATTTTTAATCACTCTGTCAGCCCACTAACCCTCATTGAAGCTTCAACCAGGCTTGCAGCTGGCTGGAGTGCTGCTGACAGCGGCACCAGCACATCGAGGCAGGTCCTTTATCTCTGTGTGACCGGTGCAGTGCAGCTTCTTGCTCTGGCCATTTGCAACCTCTCGGCAGAGGAGGCGGCTGCATTCCTGCCAGGACTCTGTGAATTAAAGCACAGGGAGCATTCACCTCGTTCAACAGTTCCTCCCTCCCACCCCCTGCCAGTCTGCTGCTGTTAAACTCACTGCAGCTTCAGCTGCTTTATCATCTCATTTGCTTTCTGATCTGACACCAGCCTGCCATGCAGCTGATCAAAGGTAGAAAGCAGAGTGCAGCCGGGCTGAGCAGCCCCCGAATTCACACAAACATGTCACTTCCCATCTCTGCATGTTAGACAACTTCACTCCTTTCTGTTACTGCCGCTTTTAATCTCTCCCTCCACGCACACACACCCCTTTGCTTTCTCTTCATCCACTGCATTAATTTCCTGTGCCCACATACTGTCACCATTTCCCCATTCTTTTTTGATCTTTCCCATCACTTTTCCCCCCTTTCCCCCATGCTTCCAAAGTCCCTCTCCGTCCCTAACTGTTCTCATTTCTTTGCCTTCTCTCTACCTACTTTTCCCAGAATTTTCACATTTTTTCACATGATTGCTTTAGTTTCTGTCTCTTCCTCACTCTTTTTGGAGGATCTATATGGTTTCACAGGAGTGAAGTCACTTTTTGCAGCACGGAAGTAAGGTCCCAGAAGGGATATTCATCCCTTCAAAGCTGCAGATAGACTATTATTAGTATCAACATTATCTTTATATATGCTTCTTGAATCAGTAAATGACCTCCTCTCATGAAGTCTTTCATGGATCAGAAGCATCTCAGCACTTGAAATCCTGTGTGTGGGGAAGAAAGAAATTCAGTATTCCGCTGTTGCAAGAAATCAAGGAAGAAAGGGAGGAAAGGAAGAAAGAGAGGGAGCACGAAAAAGAGGAGTCAAAGAGAAAAGGGAAATTAAAAGAAAAAATGAAAAAAGAGAAAAGAAAGGTATTTTGGGCTTTGGGGTAGGGTGTGGATGATAGGCAGTAAATACAAGGAGTTCAAATAGAAAACTTTTTGTACAACCTTGTTGAATTCCATTTTAACATAATCCTCAACTCTTGCATCTCACACTAAACCAGAAATCTTTGGAATGTCTCTGGTAATTCTCCCAGTCACCTGCACAGGAAATTAGTCTTAATTTTGTATTTTGGGTTACATTTCAATATTTCAGTCTGCAATCCACTAACACTGTAAAAGAGGAAGAAGACCAGTCCAGACCTGTTTGGGCTAGGAAATGAGTGATGATTCTGATTCTTATGGCAAGGCCAGACTCTTGTCCCTGATGGTAAAAAGACCATTTACAACAGAGGAAGGCATAGGAATCATATATGAGACAGGTGAGATAATTTTACCTCCACTCCCCTACCCATCAGGCCTCAGCCAAAGCTTCAAGAGTTGGAAATGATGTTCCAAAGCTCAAACTAATCTGCAAAATTTATATTGAGATCTGAACATCTCTGAGGTCTTCAAGCAGGCATTTTGGTCTACACCCAGCTTGATTAAAGTATTCCTGGATTCAATTAACTGAAATATAATGGGATTATTTCACACCATGCAATCTGATTTTTTCTTTTTTTTTTGGTTACAGTAAAGTGAGCAAGTGGTGATTACAGGGCTTAATAGAGCAGGCCTTGCTGTTTCACTGAAATAAAAAAGTGACATGAAATTAGGTCGATTTAGCCAGAATTTCTTGGGGGAAGCAAGGAGTAGGGGAAAATATCTCTGGTTTTCCTTCATGAGATTATTTTTCATTAGATAATTCTAGAAAATGTATTCTCTGGCACATTATATAACAGAAGAAGAAACAGTTTAAATGAAAGACACTTCATTTTCATCAAAATAAAATACATATTGAATCAAGTGTTAAATACACACACAAAATCATTTCCCCAGAATATTCTTTAATAGAAAACATTTTTCAAAAATTAGGGTTTTAATTTCAGTTCCATGTCAAGCCCATATTTCAAAAAACCGAATTCTGAGAGCAGATAGTCACAGGTTTTGTTTCACTAAATCGTGCCTCTGGGAGCAATGGTCAGCACAAGGCCAGGGCTGCCAGCAGCCACCCACCTGTGAGATGCAACTGTGTCCAAGCTGGGAGTGATTTCCAGCACATGGAGCATTTTGAAATTCCATCATCCGTCTCACTTTCCCACCTTGGAGAAATGAAGGGGCCAGGAAGGAAACTTCCACTTCACTCCATAACTTCAGACCAGTCCTTGGTGAAGTGCCATGGCAGTCCCAGCACTGAGCAACCAACTGAGCTCCCAAACATCAAATTCTCTTGCTTCAAATCCATTAAGCAGATTTTATTGACAATATCTTTCTACGTCAGCAGTAGAAATAGTTCATTTTTGTATCCAAACCCCACCCCTTATACATCTGCAGATGCTCCCACATGAATATGCTCTAAAACTTATCCTTGTCCATCATACTGAAGTACTTCAGCATGTGGTGCTCCTTTTGAACCTCATGATGTTTCCAGATGAAGGTGTCTCTTGTGCCATGGGACACTTAAAAAAACACCTAAAAGAAAAGAATTCACAATCTGTGGTCCCTAAACCCCCAGTTCTCAGCTTAATAATACATTTTCAGCTGTGCAGTTACAACATTCATAACTAGTGCTGAGAAAATAATTTGCAGCCAGTAATTTGCTGAAAGAATTTAGTCCCTTTCTCTGCTCGCAGATGGTCCCTGAGCAAAATCAAAATTTCCTCGAATGTACTCATTATTTGAAAATACTCAACACATTTTTGGCAGGGCTTTTTTTTTTTTCCCCTTTAAAAAACCACCCTTGCAGATTGATCACAAAAGCATTGCTTGTGTATTCCATAGTTAGTATTCTAGCCATGAGCTGCTGGTTTGTTGTGATTAATCATAGGTTCATAATATGGTTTCCAGTCCCCCACTGGAGGGAAAACAAAACCCCTGTAATTCTTATAGTCAGGTGTAGGCCTTGAAAAATCCCCGTGGGCATTGATTTCCCTTGGGAAAAAGAAGCAGAGAAATTGCACTAGGGAATTTTAACCCCTTTAATCCTGGTTCTCACAGGGTGTCTTGTATCTTTCATAGTGCCTACAGTCCCCAGTTAATGTGGCTCCATAGAAAGTCTCACAGAGGTACAGCAGGACCACATATTTGGAATTATGCATCCTAATGGCACAACACAAGGAATGCCCCATCCCTCTCCCCAGTCCCCTGAAGTGAAATCAGCTTTCCCCAGCAAGAAAACCCATGGTGAGGCTGCAGGATGCTGTGCTGGAAGCACTCGAGGTATGGGACAAACTGGAGGGTGCCAAGGGATGGGCATGGACAGAGGAGTCTTCTCCAGATGTGTGAGACCCAACAGGTCTGTTTTTTTAAAGAATCACTGCAGAGAACAAACAGATCAGGCTTCAAAAATGGATTGATAGGCGAGGTCCATCATTTAAATTCCATTAGCTCATTGCATGCCAAGGAACCACGTGCAAGGTAGGAATTTCTCATTGCATTTAACTGTTCATACCAACACTTAGGAAAGAGAAATGCTTTCAGACTTGTGAAGGCTCAGTAGGCCAATCAAATTCTTATGTTCTGCTCACCTGCTCCCACCAGCTTTGGGTTGTCCTGCTCTGCTCCTCTAGTTTGACACTGGAATTCATCCAGGGCTGTGTGCAGGCTGATGTCCTAGAGCTGCAAGGATGGGGACACAACACAGTAAAAATCCCTGAGCCATCCCTCCCATCCATCAACTGCTCTCCTTCTGTGCAAATATGTGCTACTAATGCAAGCACAGACAGAATTGTGCCACTCTTTGCAGCTGCCACAGGGAAGAATCACATTTACATTACTAAATGCATCTTTCCAGCAAAACACAGAGAGAAGTCAGAAGACAGCCTTTGATAAGGAAGAAAGAGACTTTAAAACAAATAACCCACATTCACTAACATGTATTCAAATACAGACAAGAGGAACAGTGGTAAAAAAAAAACCAACCAAACCCCCTGACATTTCTGCTTCAAGCAGCCTTTATCACAGAGTGTGTGGGTTTTATTTTGGCTGTTACCTTTCCTTTTGATGGTGTCTTTGGAGTCACTCCTCACACAGACATTTCTGCATTTCCCCACATGTACTCTGCAGTGTGGGGGATCCTGTCTCTTGCACATGTATTCCATGTTTGCCTAGCCCATGCAATGACCAACCATGACCAGCTGTAAAGGCCTTTCTGAAATCCTGAAAGATATTCTGTGTCCAAAGTAGAGCTCTGGAATTTGACTTGTATCAGGAAGACAGGACTGCTCTGCTGCTGCATATATAGAACTATGACAACTATAAATGTTTTGAGAAAAAAAAAGAAGTTTTTTCAAGAGGATGACAATTGCATTTGAATAAATTTAGTATTTGGGAGTTTCTGTTTTTTAATCACATGTGTAAAAACACCACACAAACCTTTGGGTGCATATAAGGTTCACTATGATAGCCTGGCTAGATAAAAGACACGTAGCCCTTTCATTTTCAATATGGCACTAGATTTATTTCATTTTTTCAATTGTGTGACAGAATGGTAGGAAGTGAGGAGTTTCCACAGATGGAAATGGGCAGCTGCAGCTAGCCTCAAGCAGAAGAGAAAGAATGTAATGACATTGACACAAAAAAAATATCAGAAGTGAAGTAGCTGCTGAAGATGACATCAGCACATTTCAGAATTAGCCATTTATTAGGGTAGGTGATGAGATCCATGTCATTCAGAGCTAGTGTTTCTGAAGCTGTATTCTGGAAAATACTAGAGCAGAGAGTTATTTTCAACTGATACTTTGATACTTGTTTCTAGCTCGTTTTTTGTTGATGGCAGAAAACGTATTTTTTAAAAAATGGAACTGAAACAAAGAACAATTTAGAGACAAGAGGTCAATTCCGTGGCAAGTTCCGTGGCGATAGAGACATAAAAAATAAAACACTGCAGCTTTTATAAAAGGTAGGTTTTTCATGGCTAGAACATTTTCTGTCTATTTTAAAGTTAAACAATAAGGAATTTCCTCAATCTGAAACTGAGGCTGAGCCACTTAAGGCTTGGGATGTTTGAAATATAAGGCAAAAATCTCAGTTCAAACTTAGCAGTTTGCAGCACCCAGGACACAATTCACCACAGACCTCTCTGCCTCAAGCATCTGAGTGTCTCAAGTTCAGATCCAGGTCTGTGTTGGGTTTGTGTGGCCAAGTTTTGGCAACAGGGAGGCTACAGGGGTGGCTTATGTGAGAAGCTGCCAGAAGCCTTCCCCATGTCCAGCAGAGCCACTGCCAGCTCCAGCTGCCAACCCATTGCTGGCCAAGGCTGAGCCAATCAGAGATGTTGGTAATGCCTCTGTGATAACATATTTAAGAAGGAAAAAAAAAGGGGTTGTGTAGATGTAATTGCACTCAGAGGAGAGGAGAGCAGAGCAGAGTGAGAATCCCCCCTGCAGACACCAAGGTCAGTGAGGAAGGAGAGGAGGACGTGCTCCAAGTGCTGGGGCTGAGATTCCCCTGCATCCTATGGTGCAGATGATGGTGAAGCAGCTGCGCCCTCACAGCCCATGGAGGTCAGTGGAAGTTCAAAGACCCACCTGCAGCCTGTGGATGCTGGAGCAGATGGATACCTGAGACAAGGCTGTGACCCTGTGGGATGCCCCTGCTGGAGCAGACCCCTGGCAGGAACCTGTGGACCCATGGCAAGAGGAGCCCAGGCTGGAGCAGGTTTGCTGGCAGGACTTGTGACCCTGTGGGGAACCTGCACTGGAGCAGGCTGTCTTGAAGGACTCATCCCATGGAAAAGTGACCCACACTGGAGCAGGCTGTGTCTTGAAGGACTCATCCTGTGGCCCACACTGGAGCAGTTCACGAAGAACTGTTGCCTGTGGGAGGAATTCACATTGAAGAAGGTCATGGAGGTGTCTCCTGTGGAACCCCAAGCTGGAGCAGGGGAAGGACTCCTCTCCCTTGCAGTGGCAGAAACAGCATGTAGTGAACTGTCCATAATCCCCATTCCCTGTCTCCCTGTGTCACTGAGAGGGAGGAGTTGGAGCCTGGGAAAGATGGAGGGATGGAGCAGCTTTGGTGGGTGCATGGCATCCAGCCAAGGTCAATCCACTGCAAGATGCAAATTCCTTAACTTGCTAAAAAGTCTCACCTGGTAGGAAGTCAAAAGAGGACAAATGTTACAGAGTGTGTGGTTACACACCTCTTGAATCAAGACATTAAAAAAGAAACAAAATCTTTCCTGTTATTTAAGCTCAAGGTTTATGCCAGACAATACACAATATTCTAACCAAGGGGAGAAGGATATAGCGAGCGCAGGCTTTATTAAGGTCTGGCTCTACATGATTTACCTTTCATTAGGTTTAGTTAGCAGATAAACACTAATTCAGGCAAGAGATCTAACCATGCTTAATACTTTAGTCTTAAAACAGAATAATATCTCCAGCATCATTAAAAACAAACATTCAGATGGGAACAAATTAACTCATATCAATTCATCTGGCTGCAAAGACCTCCTTTCTACTACTGCTATTTCAGAAAGTTTATGTTAGCCATTCTCAAACCACCTCTTAAAAATACATGAATTTTGCATCAAGCCTGTAAGACCATAAAATTCAGGCCTTTCCACCCAAGTAAGGGAGTGACACCCCAAGGTCCCTGTGATTTCTTGTAAAATGCCCTGCCAGGGGGGAAACCATAGAGTCCACCCCTCTGCCACAGGGTGAGCAGTGGTCCAACAAGCAACTGACATAGTTTTATAAGTCATGTAAAACTGCACAAAGCCACCTATTCTAAAATACTTATTTAGAAATTCAGGTCTTTATCCAACAGCTTCCAGAGAAGGGAACATACCCCTGCAAATACCCGAGGGATAAAATAAAAAAAAGAATACAGTCTCTGCTCTGACACCTGTTTTGTTCATGGGTGATCAAATCCCTTCTGATGTTTTATCCACTGTCCTGAGTCTTGAAAGCAAGCACCTCCAGCTCCAGGCAATACAAAGAAAGCTGCAGAAAGCAACAGTGAAACACTCACTGTCTGTGACTTGCTTCTCTGCTAAAAGCTGAAGCAACCTCTCCTTTGCTTTTCCACTTACATTTTCTCTGATTCTGTCTGACTAAACAAGAACAACCCATATTTATTCTTAGAAAAGTTGCTGGGTCACCATAAGCCCAAATTTAAGTTCTGGTGGGAAAGGCTTTTCTGCAGAATGCATCTGAAAACTGCCCGCTCTCAGATCCCACTTCCTATCCCAAAGCACTTTGAGGAAGTTTGGATACTCATCTGAACTTTTCAGCTTGATGTACTATCTCCCTGTGACTCATAGAAATGTTTCTATGAATATTTAATTCTTTAAGTTCCAAAAGGAAAAAAAAAGGCTCAAAAGGGAAAGAAAAAGACTCAAACAAATACCATAGCTGCCAACATCTTGTGACAGAAAGTCAATAGCTTTTAAATCTGCATAAAATTACATACATTTCCATGAAATTACCTGCATTTGCATATAGTGATGCTACAAGGGAGTTGCAGCTCCTCCTCAAGACTCCCAAAATTCTGTCTTCTCCCACCATCCCAATGAAACATAAATTCTGTCATCCTTGACCTCTGAAAGCACTGGGAACATACAGGAGGGAATTGCAGGGGCATCTCCATAGGCCACTGGAAATTCATGTCTGACCAGGGACATTGGCCAGAAACTTCAGGAAGTCTCCTGTGACTTCTCTTCCTTTCCCCTTCCCCATCTCTTTCTCTTCTCCTTGGCAGTGCCAGGAGGACACTGGGGAAAACAATTCCTAGCAGAAATTGTAGAATAAAGTCCATCCTCCTCCTTACTGTCAGTGTTCCTCCCCACATGCAGCTGAGGGGACAGTGCCCACAGCATGCCCAGCCAGGTGTTCTCTCCAGTCCTCGTGGGCTTCAGGGATGCCTCAGCCTCTCATGAGCTGGAGCAAGGCAACCCACTGATGTCCTATGCAACACCATGGGTTGGGGAAGGAGGGAAAGAGGGTCTGGCAGTAAAAATTACTACCCTAGGGGTTTCTGGAGTGCATGGGAGGGAAAAGGCTGGCCTAGAAATGAAGAGTGGCTACAAAGTGGAGCCAGGAGCACGTTTGAAAAGGCACAGGCAATACTGGTGTTTATCCACAGGAAGAAGAGGTGTCTCTAGAGTACCACAAAGAAAGGGGAACCCAGCTACAAATCATCTGATTGAATGACTGCCATCACAAAATATTTAGGCACAGCATCTCCCAGCTGCTGTGATGGCTGCCATACCCTCCTGTCCTCCCAGCCCTGTGCTGCTCCTCTCACTTTTATCAGCACAGCTACACTTGTGGGGCAAACCCAGGAAACATTCTTGGGTTCACAGGTTCACACAGTTCGCATTGTAGCCCCCTCCCTGGGGAAGCCAGCAAGATTGGGGGCACAATATACGGGGGGAAAAATGTGTGTGAACCACCTACCAGCCATTTTAGAGACACTGGAAATTGTCATTCTGGAGACAGTCTGAGTCTGGGGTTAGAAAAGATACGCTGTTTTTCACTGCCTAGCAGAACCCAAGAATACATTTGATGAGCAATTCCTTCCTGCAGCAGTGTCTCATTGTGATTCCAGCAGATAGATATATTCTGGAGATAGTCCTGCTGGCTGGAGTGATAGCTGGGGGATCATGGAAGAACCTATCCTCAGGACCTTAGAGTATCCTGACAGCTTCTTCCATGGTCTTTCCTCAGGTTAGGGAGAGAGCAGGATGTGAACAGTTTCATTTGTTTCCTGTCTTCTTACTGCAGCCCCTCAGCCCAGCAGCCAAAGGTACTGTTTGATGTACTTAGGTTCTCCTTGGTGATATTTTCCCACCAAAAACTGAACTTGAATTCACCAGCCTGCTTTCTCAGAGGCCACAAAACAGGTTAGTAATGACTTAGATCAAAATGGGGAGTGTTTTGTATCCCACCCCCGGGCCCTGGCCTCCCTGTATGTAACTGCTTTTGAAATATATTTGGTAACACACCGAATGTATTTAAAGGGATTGTGGAACTGGCCAATTTTCATGCTAATTAAAGTGCAGGAGATGGAAGTGAGCTGTTTGAAATACATTACAGCACCGAGGAAAACATATTGTGCGCTATCTCATATTTTTCAAGAGCCCATATACAAATCCACTTTCAATCTGTGTGCACTGTGCTGCTGCTGGTGCTGCTGCTGCTGCCTGCGTTACCAATCCACAGGCAGCATCCATCCTGGCCCCGTGCTGGCCCAGCCTTTGGCATGGGATGGACCTGCATGCATAGCCTGTCCCTGGGGACAGGGAGAACTAGGTCAGTGGCTTGGAAGAAGCTGGAGCACCATGTTCTCACATGGGAGGAGGTGGGGAAGGGAGGAGATTACTAATCTCCACAGACAGCATAGCCAAAGGGGACAATATTTAAATTTCCCACAGCTGATGCTTGCAGAGGAGAGAGCTCTGGCTCACAACTGTGTTTCTCTTGCAAGGGCTGGGGAAAGCGTGAGGTTCAAGAGAATTTCTGAGGGAAGGGAAATCTCATGCAGAAAGGCATTTGCAGAGCATGTNGCATCTGAAAACTGCCCGCTCTCAGATCCCACTTCCTATCCCAAAGCACTTTGAGGAAGTTTGGATACTCATCTGAACTTTTCAGCTTGATGTACTATCTCCCTGTGACTCATAGAAATGTTTCTATGAATATTTAATTCTTTAAGTTCCAAAAGGAAAAAAAAAGGCTCAAAAGGGAAAGAAAAAGACTCAAACAAATACCATAGCTGCCAACATCTTGTGACAGAAAGTCAATAGCTTTTAAATCTGCATAAAATTACATACATTTCCATGAAATTACCTGCATTTGCATATAGTGATGCTACAAGGGAGTTGCAGCTCCTCCTCAAGACTCCCAAAATTCTGTCTTCTCCCACCATCCCAATGAAACATAAATTCTGTCATCCTTGACCTCTGAAAGCACTGGGAACATACAGGAGGGAATTGCAGGGGCATCTCCATAGGCCACTGGAAATTCATGTCTGACCAGGGACATTGGCCAGAAACTTCAGGAAGTCTCCTGTGACTTCTCTTCCTTTCCCCTTCCCCATCTCTTTCTCTTCTCCTTGGCAGTGCCAGGAGGACACTGGGGAAAACAATTCCTAGCAGAAATTGTAGAATAAAGTCCATCCTCCTCCTTACTGTCAGTGTTCCTCCCCACATGCAGCTGAGGGGACAGTGCCCACAGCATGCCCAGCCAGGTGTTCTCTCCAGTCCTCGTGGGCTTCAGGGATGCCTCAGCCTCTCATGAGCTGGAGCAAGGCAACCCACTGATGTCCTATGCAACACCATGGGTTGGGGAAGGAGGGAAAGAGGGTCTGGCAGTAAAAATTACTACCCTAGGGGTTTCTGGAGTGCATGGGAGGGAAAAGGCTGGCCTAGAAATGAAGAGTGGCTACAAAGTGGAGCCAGGAGCACGTTTGAAAAGGCACAGGCAATACTGGTGTTTATCCACAGGAAGAAGAGGTGTCTCTAGAGTACCACAAAGAAAGGGGAACCCAGCTACAAATCATCTGATTGAATGACTGCCATCACAAAATATTTAGGCACAGCATCTCCCAGCTGCTGTGATGGCTGCCATACCCTCCTGTCCTCCCAGCCCTGTGCTGCTCCTCTCACTTTTATCAGCACAGCTACACTTGTGGGGCAAACCCAGGAAACATTCTTGGGTTCACAGGTTCACACAGTTCGCATTGTAGCCCCCTCCCTGGGGAAGCCAGCAAGATTGGGGGCACAATATACGGGGGGAAAAATGTGTGTGAACCACCTACCAGCCATTTTAGAGACACTGGAAATTGTCATTCTGGAGACAGTCTGAGTCTGGGGTTAGAAAAGATACGCTGTTTTTCACTGCCTAGCAGAACCCAAGAATACATTTGATGAGCAATTCCTTCCTGCAGCAGTGTCTCATTGTGATTCCAGCAGATAGATATATTCTGGAGATAGTCCTGCTGGCTGGAGTGATAGCTGGGGGATCATGGAAGAACCTATCCTCAGGACCTTAGAGTATCCTGACAGCTTCTTCCATGGTCTTTCCTCAGGTTAGGGAGAGAGCAGGATGTGAACAGTTTCATTTGTTTCCTGTCTTCTTACTGCAGCCCCTCAGCCCAGCAGCCAAAGGTACTGTTTGATGTACTTAGGTTCTCCTTGGTGATATTTTCCCACCAAAAACTGAACTTGAATTCACCAGCCTGCTTTCTCAGAGGCCACAAAACAGGTTAGTAATGACTTAGATCAAAATGGGGAGTGTTTTGTATCCCACCCCCGGGCCCTGGCCTCCCTGTATGTAACTGCTTTTGAAATATATTTGGTAACACACCGAATGTATTTAAAGGGATTGTGGAACTGGCCAATTTTCATGCTAATTAAAGTGCAGGAGATGGAAGTGAGCTGTTTGAAATACATTACAGCACCGAGGAAAACATATTGTGCGCTATCTCATATTTTTCAAGAGCCCATATACAAATCCACTTTCAATCTGTGTGCACTGTGCTGCTGCTGGTGCTGCTGCTGCTGCCTGCGTTACCAATCCACAGGCAGCATCCATCCTGGCCCCGTGCTGGCCCAGCCTTTGGCATGGGATGGACCTGCATGCATAGCCTGTCCCTGGGGACAGGGAGAACTAGGTCAGTGGCTTGGAAGAAGCTGGAGCACCATGTTCTCACATGGGAGGAGGTGGGGAAGGGAGGAGATTACTAATCTCCACAGACAGCATAGCCAAAGGGGACAATATTTAAATTTCCCACAGCTGATGCTTGCAGAGGAGAGAGCTCTGGCTCACAACTGTGTTTCTCTTGCAAGGGCTGGGGAAAGCGTGAGGTTCAAGAGAATTTCTGAGGGAAGGGAAATCTCATGCAGAAAGGCATTTGCAGAGCATGTAAGCATCCTTTCTTTGCTGGATAGCTAGTTGGTTGGGCCACACCTCAGCATCCCAAGTGGACAAGAGTTAGACCAGCACCTCTGAGCCAGGGGCATGGGTGTAGCTTTGACCTGGATTTCAGTTCCTAAGGGTGCATGAGCTGTTTATCAAATACAGGGCAATTCACTTACCTGGCAGGTCTGTTGAGAGCAATGGTTTTGCCCTACTTGCTCAGGTAAATTTAGAAATTAATTTCTTTTGGAGACATTAAATGTTGCCCCTTTGTTTCCACGAAGTTGCTTCCTCTACAGCAAGAGATGCCTTCAGAGCACACCTTCATGTGTATGAACTAGTTTCAGTGTCTGGCTTGGGAAAAATCTGCATGTAAATCGATGGGAACATCAGTGAGTACTTCCCAAGGTAATGGAGCATGTCCTGTGGCCCTCTGGGCTCAGCTCTGCATGTGGCTGTGCCTCCCTGGTGGCTGCCAGAGGGGCTGACCCTCTACATGCACACCCACATCTCCCCAGGAAGACTGTAGACAGAAGGACCTATTTCTAAGAAGACACACCATAGCTATAGGACTCTTGTCCATGCATGATTGCTTGGATGCAGGAATTATTTGGCTATTTTCCTTGCTTTCACCTCCTTTCCCTCTCTCACTGACCTTTGGATACAGGGTCCACAAGCCTATCTGTCCCTAGGGCTGGGAGATACCAAGCTGCACTGTCAAGTGCTGAACAGTGTCTCTTCACCCTCAGGAGGAAATCTGCTTCTTTAAATATTTGTCTGACTCCCTGACAGCTCTTTGACAGAACATTTTGACTGTAAACTTCCCTGTTTACAGTAGCATTCAGTGGCAGAAGACATCTCTATCAGGGCACCCTCCCCTTTGCAAGCAAAGCCCTATTCCTGGCTGGCAACAGATTTTCCTTCCCTGTTTCAGTTCACATCTAAGTGTTTTCCCCTCTGTTATCTTCTGTGAGGAGTTCATTTCCCAAACCAGAATTTGGAAAGACAGCTGCCCTGGGGCTGGTATGAAGATTGCAAAGGTTAGGTAGCAGCAGGTGAGATGATGAAAAAGAGAGGTTCTTCCCATATGAACTCCACCAAAGGACAGAGGTGGAGGAACAATGGCAAAAAGAGCAAATCCCTGTTCTGGTGAAATAAAGGCAAGTTTCTCTCCTAAATGGTAATTGAGAAGTTTTCCTTCTTTCCTTCAGAGTCTGGCAAGTAATGTGTGTGTGTGGGTGGAGGAAGACAGGAATTACCTAGCAAATCTGGGAACACCCAGGGACCACGTGGTTTCAGAAGCGGCAGCAGCTCCTAGGAGGCAGCTGAGGTAAGCCAAGAAGACACGTGGGAGCAGGGGAATTAGGCAACCCTGTCTCTGAAGCTGTTTCAGCTTCCTGGTGTCAGGTCCAGATGAAGTCCTTGCCTTTGGAGAGAAGCCATCACCAGATAGAGCAACTTTGTGATTTAGCTCCACGAAGGCGAAGCAGATGACTGGTCAGTGCAGTAACAGATTTGAATTAAGTCATCCCTTAATGAAGAGCCTCTGAAAAAATAGCCTGGTTTCATAAGCTTGTGGCAGACTGAGCCTTTTAATAAGGGCAATAGCTAGATTGCCTCTGTGACAGTAGAGATCACTGAGTACTTACACCCTGCTGCCTGGCAGTTTAAAACATGGGAGGTAAATAGGAGTGCTTGCAGGAATGAAGGGATTGATTGATTAATGATTTCCATTGAAGCATGGACGAGAACAACAGAGCAAGCAGAGCCTGTGCATCAGTTTCACTTTGAAGTCAACAACATGGTGCTGCCAAGATTTTGTCTGTGGTGTCTTCTCCATGTAAAGGAGAGCAGAACCTTTGCTGATGTTGGTGGTGTTCATGTTGGTTTGTCCTGCTCGAACAGAAGGTTGAGAAGAACCATTTGTGCATGGTAAGTTGAGCAGGTTACAAGATCTTCCTCGTTCCAAAGATGATGAGAAAGTCAGTAGTCCCAGAGACTCAGTAACCTCAAGGTACCTATGCCCAGCTCTTCAGACTCCTTACAATGCTCAGACTGGGAGTGCAAATAGTTTTTCTGCCACACAAAGCCATGTCTCTGGCAGAACCACAGATACTCATCTTCAGAGGAGTGCACTGTCACCCAAAGGAGGGAGGGATGATCTCCTACAGGTTTTCTGAAAGGCACTGCCATTGTTCAGAGTGCAAGTGGGCTGAGGAGCTTAACAGATGGCTGCAGTGAGACACGGACTCTCTACAGATGGTGAATTCATTCCCTCTGAGATCAGTGGTGGGCTGGATGACAGCCCAATATGGTTGCAGACTCCAAAAGCCTGTATTACCCCCACACACCCTGTTATCATGACATTTTCCTCTTTGGAAAAGGCAAAGGGATTTAGAGAGATAGAAACAGACACCTACATGAGTAGGGAGAAAACAGTGAAAATGGCAGATGGCATAGAAACAGGTACATTATCCCTCTGAGAGGCTGTCAGCATGGGAAGAGAGGGCAAAGCAGTTATTGCTCACTAGCTTCCCTTGTGGACATCTCTTCCATTCCAGGGACATCCACAGGATGGGCACCCCAGTTTTCAAAACATAACTTTCATAAACAGTAAGCAAAATGACTGAGGATGACAGCTCTGAGAAAATCTCCCAAAAAGGCCTTGTCCTAAAGGATTTTTTTCTTTTAGATCATGGTCACAATTTTAAGCACTGTCCCATCTCCAGATGGATTTTTTTGCAACCAGCTCTTAAAAGGCTGGAAGCCTTTAAGAGAGTTGATGAAATCAGTGGAATTAGACAGCAAATGGTTTCCTGCTGTGAGCAGCCTCAGATTTGAATGGATCCCCACCTTGTACCTCCCACCCCATATGGGAACACTAAATTTCACATCAAATAAGCAGTTTATCAGATTTGATCAAGGGAAATAGTTTGGTTTCTTAGCTATTTAAAAGCCAAACCAGGAAAGTATTTCAAACCAGAAATAGTGTAAATTCTTTTGAAGGAGTTCTTCTTTTTGTAATCGAGTCATGTTTTGAAGACAATCCTCCTCCCAGTGATATTTCAGCAATGCAACACTACAAGACATCACTAAGTCCAGGGTTTAGGAAGCCACATCTTCATTCCTTTCAGAATGATCTTGGGCTGTTTAATGATTGTGTTGGATAATACCAGGGAGTTTGGATGCAGTTCCAGGTTCCACAGCAAACATGTAGGTCAGAGAATTATCTCAGCAGTCAGCATTCATTGACTCATAGAAAGCCTGACTCACAGCTATTGGTGTCTACAAGAGTTTCTTTTATTCCTGTATTTCCCTATAAGTTTATAAGATGATACCCACAGGGACTAATGCCGTATTATCTCAGGAGCAAGCTTAAATTCAGCAGGCTGGTATTCAGCAAACCTCCCAAGCTGGGTGAAGGTCTGTATTAGAATGCATCTCCTGATAACTCCTCTTCCCAAAGCCCCAGGGCTTGCAGGCAGAACAGCACAGCCCTTGAAATTCACTTCCTTCCAGTTTTAACAGAGCATTTGCAAGGAAGTTTCACAAGAGCAGCTATTCCAAAAGATACTGCTGCTAGTTCTAGTGGCAGAATAAATCTTGTGATTCAGCATCCAACACCTTCTCTGGAAGCTCTGAAGCAACCCTAGAAATACTCCCTTTCCAAGAGGAAAAAAAGGAAAAGGAAAAAAAAAAAAGCAAGAAGTCATTTGAAGCGTGCAAGTAGATTTGTAGACATGAAAAAACACAGAAGATATGTCTTGCTGAATATAAACTTTGCTGGTGCAAAGATCTTGCTTTAAAAATGATGGAAAGGCCCCTTGTGTTACATTGCTCCCTGATTTTAAAGTAGTGTCAGAACACCTTACAGGATCAAGCACAATAAGAATGGTAAGTCCTAAAGCTATATATTGAAATATGGAAATATCACATGGATACTATTGTTCCCAGGATGCTATATGGCAGTGCAAGTTGATCCCCAGTGGCTTTGCCAAGAGCTTCTGGGATTGTTCCAGAGGTATTACTTTTAGCTTGGTCTCTCAGGTCTGCTAAATATTTCTCAATATGAAAACCATAGTACCATGATGTTAAGGTGCTAAAACCACAGGAGGAAAGAGTGGGGCAGGGAAGCTTGAAGCAGAGAGAGGAGTTCTCCTCAGTCATGCTCCTTCATCCCTCCCCAGCTCTTTTGTTCCAGGGTATTTCCCACCACCTTCCAAGGTTCACCTCTAACAGCAGCCAAGCCCTGGAGCCATTTCAGCCAGGCATGCTGCAGTACATCACCAGCCTTTGCTATTATAGAAAATCCTTCTCCCAGAGGACTGCTTCATTTATTTCATTTGTCTCCTTTCCATCTCCCACCCTGTCCTCAGGGGAATACAACCCAGGCAGATAAGCTAATGAGACAATTAGCTCTCTGCTCCCTGATTGAAGGGCCCTTTATTTCCCTAACCAGCCAAGCCAATTCTCAACATCCTTGAGTGCTTGACTGTATTTCTGCCATGTGATTTATTTTCCCTCTCCCTCATATATAAACCTACCATAAAAGAGTGTTATTAGTGTTGCCAAGTTAAGCACTCACTTGTTAGCAAACACTTAGGACTAAGCCTGTTTGGGGTACCTTAACTCACCCTCTTCCTCCTCCCACTCCTCAGTTCACCTTGCATGTGTATTTTACCAAAGCCTTGAATAACCCTGTCCTACAGTGATGCACAGAAAAGCCCATTCCACACTCAGCACACATACTGGGCAGTGGTCTATGAGGAATGACGAGCTAAGGGGTATTTTATTTTGTGAGATATTTTAGCTGTGAGTGGCTGCCTCACAACTTGACTTGCCACCCACCTGCTCTTGCATGCCTGCAAAGGAGATTGTTGCAATGCAAAGGCTGGGTACAGCCACAAGACAAGAATCGTGAAATGTAACCCTGCATGCCAAAACTGCATCTTAAAAAACCAGCACCTTCTGGAAGTGTTCACTGCAAACTCTGGCAGAAGGGGAAGATGGAGATCAACGAAAGATTTAGTACCTACTTCCATTTCCCTACAGGCCAAAGATCCTACCTCTAAGGTGATCATACAGCAGCCCTTGTATTCAGAGTCCACTTTCTTCTACCTTCAGGCCAGTGTGGAAAGTAGCTTTCTGAGGCAGTTGTTCAGGAAGGTCTGCTTTGCCTGCACTCTGGCTGGCAGAGGAGGCAGCAGTGCCTTGTTCCTCCTCTGACCCTGTGCCACTGAGAGAGATGCAGCCTTTCACAGCCCAAGCTCTTCTGACGTGAGGGACGAGGTAGTTGGCTTGCTTTTCTCTCTGTGTGTGGGGAAACGCAACAGTGGAGTTTAGGGGGTCTGCAGGATCTGCTCAGTCACCACACAAGGTCCTGTTTTCCTCTCCTGGCCCTGCCACCACTCCCACTGAGCCATACAGTTGTGACCATGGCACACAGTACTACGGTGTAGTTGTCAGGTATTAGTCTCTCATCAGCCTGTCCTTGGCAGCAGCCTGTCCACCAGATTGGGAGCAGGGCTTTTTAGTTGCCCCTGTTTCCACACTGAGTGGGAAAGAGACAAATGGCCAATTGCCTGTGCCTGAAGCACCCCTGCTTACTGTTGGGACGAGGATCAATGTTGGTGCCTGACTGCATCCCTCAGCCCATGAGATGCTTTTCAGTCCTGCAGAACCTGTCCTTTATTCAACACTTCCTATTGCATTCTTGATAGTTTAAGCTGTAACATCTCTGACTGATTTCTTGATAGAATGTTCCCCCAATCCCAGTGAAAGTTTACAGTGTGGCCTCAGAGATACATCTGCCTGAGACCATCCATGCCCTCTCCCCTTTTACATGCAACTGCTTCAAAGGAAGGTTGCAAGAGGAAGAAGAAAGATAGAAACCAATGCTGAAGTTCTCACTAGATTCATCTTTTGCTTAGTCAAGTCTGAAAGGGAACCTGAATCCAAGATAACATGAATATTATGAATTATTTTAACCTCAGACTTATTTTTTGTTCATTCCTGAAAACTCATGGATGTCCTACTGCATAACCAAGAAGAGGTCTCCTGGATACAAACACAGAACAAAATAACTGTCAGGTTTATGATGCATCTCTCTATTCAGACATAGAGGGACTTTTGCCCAGAAATTTCTGTTCAGGCAGAATGTGAAGGCTTTTGCATTTCTCCCTGAATTTACAAGTGCAGGAACAGCTAGAGAGCAAGTTCAGGACTAGAGTTCATGCCCTGACAGCCCATGGAAGAAGGCTCAGTGTGAAATAAATTCAAATTGTTTCCACTTGGGATCTCCCAGACAAGTAGGTGGCAAGTTCAGCTACATCACTGAACCTCTTTCCTTTAAATGTGTGCTCGAGTATATTAACTCTCTTCAGCGTTGCAGAAGGCCAAGAGGTGGAAAAGGACTTTGGCTGCAAAGATTCCAAGAACTGCTAGCTGGTAATCATGCAGAATTGTAAACATTTGATTTTAAAGATATACATGGGTAGAGAAAAAGGTATTGGATTCATAAAATTGCAGTACCCATGCAGCTAGATGCAGTGGCCTCTGCCCAGTTGGGACTATAGGGAACAAAGACCGAAAGTTTGCAGAAATTTTTGAAGAGCTTGGAGAAAAGCTTTGCTTTCTTCCACTGCTTGACAGATACAGAACAGCAAACAGAGAGTTAAGGCTTTTCCCCTGCTACACTGCAGCAAAAATGAGAGATTTAAATAGACTGAAAATGTAAATCCAACATTTACTCCATAGACATAGTGAAGCAGAGCAGAGGGGAGGGGAGTGAGGGAGGATAGATGATCATTGGACGTGTGAGAAGAGAGATGCATCACATAGTATATATTTTATATGTATTAATATTCATACCAGTTCTTTCTTTTCTCCCTCCAGGCTCTGTCTGCTGCTTCAGTTCATCCATCCGGCTTCAAGAGGGAGATGGATCTTTCAGCCCTTTCCTGCAACTCTAAGCTAGAATCTAATCATCAAAATAGCATGTGGTTCCTTTCTCAGCAACATTGCAGGGAGATGTTGAGACATCTACAGCCAGAGTCCCATCCTAAGAGAGAAAGTGAAGTTGGCAGGAGGGGTCATCCCATGCTCCCTGTGAAGATCAGAGAGGTGCTTGGGTGGTGACATTTTGGGAGAGGAAGCATGGAGAGTGGCACTGTTCTTCCTGAGTCCAGGGGGAGCACCCCTGCTTTTAGAGATGCACAGACTTTTAAATACTGCTACCCCATACCTGAAGGTCTGAAACAACACAAGGGACAGAGTAACCCTGTGAGAAGTCTTCAAATATGGAACTGAGGAATGGAGATAACCCTACCTTTGGAAAAGTGTTGTGTTCTCTGATTGTGGAGTGCTGGTAGTCGAGCCAAAGTAAAGTAAAAAGGCAGAATTGTCTTATATTTATTTGGAAACAAAGAAAGCCCTGGTTGTAAGGAAGGAGGAAGCCAGTTGTCCAGGGCACTTGGCTGGGTCTAAAAAGACATCAGCCTAGAGGCAACAGCATCAGAATCAAGAAGTAATATACAGGTTATAGTGCATGAGAAGGGAGTTTCAATTTGCTGAAAAGAAGATGAGGCTGAAGTTTATGCTTAAAGGCTGCTGCAGTATTTTCATTCCAACACTACTGAAGATTGTCATGAAAAAAATCCATTTTCTGAACTGTGTTTGGAAGAGAGACAGTAGCAGTCCTAGAAGACTGATGTTTCCCTCAAGACTCAGGTGCTTCAAACTAAGAAAACTTGATGGCAGTGCTTAAAAAGCACTATGTGCCCCAAACAAGCGTCACAGCAGAGAAATAAATTACTCTTAACCAAGCCAAGGAAAGGTGAGACTTAACAGCTTTTTCGCTTGTCTTGCAAAGCTCTTCTACCTATCACGCTGGTATTCATGCCTAAGGACTCCCTTGGGAATTCTTGCTTTCTATTTGGGAATCAAAAACCCTGGACTTTGATGAGGGAAAAACTGCCGAATATTTTTCACGGAGAGCAATTTAATCCAAAGGAAGACAGCGAAGCCCAGCACATACGTGTGTGGAGTCCAGCTCTGAGGACACTCCTTCTGGAAGCCATCCCAGTGTGGTGGGTGGAGGCAGACCCACACCATGCAGTCTCCTCAGAGAACACCAGGCAACCAGGTTTAAAGGCATGACACGAGCTGTAGCTGTGTTTGTCCAGCTGAGCACAAATATGTATTTGCACTTTTGTAAAATGCAGTGAAGGGAAAGACAGTTTTTATTTGTAAGGAGGAGGATATCCTCTCTTTTTCTCAATAAGAAGTGGCTCATGCATGTACTACAAAGGATTGGTCTTCCATCATGGAACAGCTCTTCTGAATTTTGGAATGCAGAAGCTGGATTTTGGTAAGCTGCATGGGTAAAAATCACTGCCCCTGTTTATCTTTGGACATAGCAACCAACAGATGTGTCCTTATTTTGGGGGGAAAGTATACAGAAGATTTACCATCATTCTTCCCACAGAAACTGACAGTGTTCACAAAATTAGCATCCAGGAGATAAAAGTTCAGACCACAACCGGCTGCCAGTTCACATAGCACAATTTAAGTCAGTGCCACTTTACAGGAAAGCTTTTACAGGAAGTGCTCGGGAAGGTTTTTGATCTATGGATGTAAAGTAAGTACTTTTTACCCTTGCCATTATTTGGTACAGAAGGAAGGGATTTTTAGCCTACCATGGAAACACGGATTTGTCAGTGCTGTTTGTATTACAGTCACATCCAGGGCCTCCTACTGCGATAGATGCTGAATAAACATGCGAGCGAGGAGTCCACACCACCTAACAAAGATATCCAAAAGGAAAGAAGTGAAACAGCTTGTCCAACACCATGAAGCAAAGCAGACACAGAAAGCAGCTCCGCTTAGTCACATGTACTACTTTGTGGAAGTTGTGTATTTACCGAGGTTGTAACATCTTTACAAACGCCTTCAGACAAAGGCACGCTGCTTCTGCTGCTCCTGTCAGCCAAAGATATATTTCCTGATTAGTTCATTGCTTCCAGTGGTTCTCTTCAGCAGTGTCATCCTTACCTGTAACTCCTAGAATCCATCCTAATTCAGACATACCAAACCAGAGCTGGCTATGAAGTCTTTCTTGCAGCCCCAGAACACCACGGTCACGCACCTCATGACGATTGGCAAAGTCTGGTTTCCTCTGGGCCATGCTCAGCTGTAGGAAGCTTCTCTGCATTTTAGTAACAGGTGCTTCACATTGCAATCTTTGTGTCAAGAGAAAACAGACTTTTCATTTCTCTCCATACTGTCTCACCAAAAAAATTGGACTAGTTCAAAAGTTCTTGGTGAATGAGAGGAAGGAGAAGGTTCTGCAGACAGAGCATGCTCCTTTTGTCTTACATCCTAAGCATGCAAGATAAATGTCATGCTGATTAATATTTATTTTCCTCGGCCCAAAATGAATTGGAATTTAATTCTCAAATTAAATTGAAGAATTTGGAAATCCAAATTACTGAACACATTTTATTTTAATCACTTTTAAAACCTATATGAAAAAAACCCAGTCCTTTGCTGTACTTGGCATGTATTTTCACTCTGACAAAAAGCTTCTAAAAGACTTTTTGAAAATGCTTTTTCCTTGAAATTTTTAAACATACCAAATGAATCCCTCAGGCAAGTTTTTTTCCAAGTTGATATTTTCTAGTGGAGAAAGATTCCCATTTTAACCTTTCATTAATAAAATTTCTAGCCTGACTGAACACTCTTAGCTAAGTTGTGAGTGAATACCTCGCTTCAGGAATCATTAATCCAGACCTGATGTGAACTGGTGTCTTTGCAGCCTGTGGCTGTACATTGAAAGGAGATTTTCCTGTATTTTTTCTCTGCTGCTGAACCATGTGGTGTCAGTGGCACTGTTGGTGGGGGGCCATAGGGACAGGCAAGGGCAGAGCTCTGGGAAGAAGCGTGGTTGAGTAGGTCATACACATGTGTGGGCTGGTGGACAGGGTGACTGAAGCTAAGCTTAAAATTATGCTGATGAAATTAAGGCTAATGGAAAATGCTTCTGAGATACAGCTTCCAGCTATATGGTTACATTCTTATTTGCAATTCCTCACTCCCATGGTGTTTGTGAAGGAAAAATCAGTTTTACTGACATGTTGGTGCTTGTGGTTCATTTTGAGTTCACTAGTCAAGATCTTAACTAGTTCATTAACTTCTGAAAAACATGGCTGCTAATAGATTCAAATATATATGAAAATAAAATCCATTTTTTAAAATCTATGACAAGCTTGATCTTTAAATATTTCTTAACAATATATTCAGCCTCCTTTTAAAAAATATTTCTCCCCTTGTGTAACTCAGAAATAGCCATATCAATTTTGTCAAAAAAACCCTAACAATTCCTAAACAAATCCTTTGAGCTTTGACTAAGTGTGAGCAATTTCATCCTGAAAGAGGAATCACTTGGAGAGTTCAGAGGAAATAGAAGCAGACTTGGATGCTGCAACTCTTTCAAGCTCTGCATTTGGTGTGCACTGCTGGCAGAGGCACAAAGGAATCTGCAGCTGAATTGGCCTGCTGTCAGGGGATGGAATTTTGTTTCCAGAGTTTTCAGTGCCATTAAAAGAAGGCAGAACACCAGAAACAGGCCTGCATGGGTGCACAGAGGGATTGACCCACCCCAGAGCCAGCAGTTTCCCAGGGATGGCTGACCCTGGAGACCTGGTTCAGCAGGGCTGCTTGTCTCACTGGCATCCTCCAGCTGCCATGAAGCCTTGAGAGTGCATGGTGAAAGGTCCAAGCCCACCACTTGGACAGTTGCCTGTCATTGGACAGGTTTTCTATGGGAAGCATCTGTAAACTCTTGGTGTGAGAGGACACAGCTGCCTCAGAGCTTAATTACAGGGTTTTCCTTCCTTACTCTGCTCGCTGTACCTGCCCTGGCACGACTCCTTCACAATACACAGAAACCAAACACTGCAGCACAGTTCAGTTTGGGACTACAGTGAGTGATGGGTGTCCTGCAGATGGCCTCGTGGTGCACTACAGCCTGTGCTAAGGGAGTGACAGAATGCAGCAAGACGGTGTCGCCGAAACCTCATACAAAGAATGCCTTGAAACCTTCATACATCAAGCAAACAAGAGCAGGCAGGGAGAGAGGGTTATCTGAGCAGGAGTTTTCAGATTAAGTTTGAAGGGAGATGGAAATGAGACATTGCAAAGAGTTAGCTCTCTGCAGCCACAAGATTATGTGAGCAGGCCTCTGATTAGCACATGCCTCTCACTGCCCCACTATGAAAGACTTCAAGCCTGTAGAGATCTCGAAGGGACAGCTGCAGCCATCCAGTGTGTTGTGTACAAAGCCTGCGCTGTAACATCCAATTCTTATCTTAGAAGCCCAGATAAATTTCATCCCAGTTCTCCAGACTAGTGGATCTTGATTATCACAAGCCCTGTGGCTTTCCTCATAAGCTGTGCTCTTACCTCTAAGCATGGCAGGATTTGTGTGAGCTGCCACTGGGCTGCTGTCAAGAGTTATATTGTTCGAGCCTCTCTAGTACAAGCAAGTCTAGAAAGCTGCTCCCTTCATGTGCAACAGGTTTGGAGCCAGCCCCTACTCTAACAAATCTGGGCAACTCAGTTTCTCCTGTGCCCAGATTCCAGATCTGAGCATCTGAGGTTGCAACAAACTGAGTCATTCTGCCCCTGTTAAGACATTGCTCAAGAGAGAAATTCAGCACTTGACTAAGGCCTTTTCAGCATTCTTTGCAGGATTATTCTATACATCCATAGCTTCAGGGACGGTAGGATGTAGAAAAACTGATACTTGAATGAAGTGCTGAGTTTTGAGTGAACAAAAAGCTCATTTGCCTAAAGTGGGTGTGTTTGTGCTGCAGATAGTTTGAAGCCTTTGATGTGATAACTCGGGAACAACTTGTTCTGAAACCATTCACTTAGTGAAGGCATGTGGAAATTCAATATTCTCGCTCCCACTGTTTGCTCTTCTTCCTATACAGCAATGAGCACTAGCTAGAACTGGAAATACTGTTTATTTTCTTGCTGGAGATCCCATTCCTCCAGGAAATGGGTATATCTCCATTTTTCTACATGTGTGCTGAGTACAGAAGGCAAAGGTCCAGAGCACGAGTGAATAGCCCCACACCACATCTCTGGGAAATAATCATATTTCCCATGTCAGGCATGAAATCTCTCTCCTCACAGTAACTGACAGGAAAAGAGAGAGAGTCAGGATCTGTGGGCCTAGAGGAGCATCTCACTAGATTTAGAGGACTTCAGCAAAGCCCTGGCTGGTTCTCAGAGAGCTGGAGCTTTGGTGGTGGCCCATGCTGGGACATCACTGAGAGCCACATTCTTACACTGCAAAAGAGATGGGAGCGAGCTGAGGATGTGCCTGCATGGATCTCTTCTCTTTGCTGCAGAAACTCAGAGGGACCAGTCCTCTCTGGGCGCTTCCCAAAGAGCTGCAGCTTCCTTGTGGAGCAGCCCCTGTGCTGCAGAAACCTTCTCCTGTGTGCTTGCAACTGCTGATCCGTGGCACGAGGAGCTGGGGGTCAGAGAGCAAAGGAAGCTCTGTCAGTATGTGAGGAGGAGTCTGCACTGAGCTCTGCAGAACTTGTCTGACATGAGAGGAAGGACATGGCATGGAAGGTCAGAGGTGCACCCTCCCTGTCTCTCTGTGGGACACACAGGCAGGTCAGGGTGAATGGGGATGAGACTGTCAGCACTCTTTGCATGTAGTGCACCCTGTAAGAGGGGAGAGCTGTGCAAGACAGTGAATCACAGAGCTGCTCGTGGGAATGAGGAGGGAGGGGTGGCCAACTTGTCCTATTTACAACATGCTACAGATTTGTGCTGATTTAAGATCAACAGGAGACAGTGATGAGGGACCTGTGTGACCTGAAAGCACTCTCACTTTGCCTGGACCGCTCAGGGAGTACAGCACAGAAGGCACACAGTAAATCACTGCAGATTACAGGCTAATGATATGACACCTTGTGAGTTGTCACGTATATTGCCACTGCACCTGCCCTTAGGCAGAGGAGGCAGACATGACCCTGTATGCATCTAGCCAGTACACCAACTGTCCTCAGCTATCAAGGACAGCCAGCAGAACTAAGTAGCTCCTTTCCCAGCTCATATAAATTGGATCAACTCCCCTCTGCTGCTGCTGCTGGCTTTTGCCTACAGTATTAAGCTACTTTGGACCAGAGAGCCATTCCCCCCCTCCCATATTGCTCCCACTGCTGCATCCATGGCAACATTAGGAGCTTAACAGCAGACAATTCAGCCAAGGCCACCCGCCACTTCAAAGCACACTCCCCAGCTTGAGGATTCTTGTCTATTTTAGAGTCTCCACTGTTGCTGTCATCAATGGGACATCATGAGCATGGACAACAGAAAGCACAAGGAACAAAAAGCCTGATACCTCTCCTCTGTCAGTTTACTGCTAGTCTCCAGCCTGAAGGCAAACCATTATTTCATCAATGAGGAAGAGCACAAGCAGCAGCAGACAGCATTCCCTTGCACACTCTTCTTTTGGCAGGAAATTCGAATGAGTAGGAAAAGATGGGGTCATGAGAGAAAGTCTGGTGGAACAGATAAGAGCAAGAAGTCAAAAGCTGGAGTAATTTCATACGAATAGTCCAGGCTTGCTCCCAACCATGCAAATGAATATAAGCAGTATCTCCTTTCACTAGCAAAGCATTAACTCTTTAGCCATTAGTTACCATCTTGCCAGCCTGCACAGCTCCCAGTCACCTTCAGTGAGGAATTATGCTTATATTTGTGCTCATTCTCAGTTGAAATGGGATGCTCTTAAGTGTCAGTGACTGTCCCAAGCCCATATTTTTCCTACCCCTTTACTAGGCATCCTGTGTGTGTGTAATATTTTGAGACCCTGTGAGTTCAAGAAAGTGAACAGTACAGTATTACATGCTGCAGAAACACTCTGAGTCCTTCAAGCCCTGCAAACAAAGACTACAAGCACCAGATACCAAACTTAGAAACATAAACTACAGTTAGTTTTTTCTTAGTCCACTCCCCTATGAACTAATAGCCTGAGGTTTAACTCTCATTCCCCTCAAATGTAGGTAAAGAAAACATGGAACTGAGGGTGTCACCGGCTCTAACCTTCCTAAAATATAGACAAATAAAGTATGGAGGTCTAGTACAAATATATTCAGCATTTGTAGTAGGTGAATGACACTTGTGTAGCAAGTCTATTGGTGCGGGTTTGCATTTCTCAGTAATTTTTGCAAATGCTTCAAACATAGTACTCTGATCTCCACAAGCAGATATTTTTCAGCTCAAGAACTCCCCAAGGCAATATCTCAAGAATCCATATGACCCAACATGGAAGAAAGAGAAAAGCAGTGGAATAAAAAGACCCCTCTAGTCCCTGCCAGTGAGTTGGATTAAATATTTCTTTCATTCCCTAATTATTACTCTGTTTCTGAAGCAGCACTGTTAGAATCAAAGATTTTTTTTTCAGGAACATTCCTGTACTCCAAATAAGTTATGAAGTCTGAAAGCTAATGAGAATGAAGGAAGGAAG
>VZRX01007305.1:0-39345 GCA_013398075.1 Notiomystis cincta | reverse complement strand
AGGATATAATATTATAATATGATCTAATAATATAACATGATAATAGTAATAATATTTTAATGAAGTGTTTTTATAATATTATTTATCAAATTAATATTATTTAGTATATATTTATTAATTAGTATTACTATTATTGATATTATTGTTAGTAATAAATAATAGTAATATTCATAATATTTATTAAATGCGTTGGACAGGTATTAGAGGGCAAACAGCTTCAGTAGCATTTTGTTCTGGTGCATAGCTTATGAAAACCAGAACAGATTCAATTTTTTAATATTAATACTATGTATTTGGCAGAAATTACTGTGTCAAATCCTTCCAAGTGCTATTCCTAAACAGAATACATTTTGAACTGTCAGGAAGATGTCACTGAAAAGCCATGGAAATTAAGAACTACTGGTCCAATGTGTTCTCTCAGGGCACTTTTGAGCTACAGTACACTGCTTGAAATTACCCATATAAATTTCATCAAGTGAAATAATTCCTGCTGATGTTAAGTTAAAAGACAAATGAAATTTTCAGCTGTTCTCTTTATCAAAGAAAGACAGGAAATAAGACAGTGCTTTGGCTGGCAAATCTAACTGGTAAATTAGTTTCATTGTGTGTAACAGCTAAGAATTAGGTCTGCCAAATTAGAAGGCAAATTAGATGTGGAAATTCTATCTGTCTAATTGTTTATCTCTTTATCTGGTGGCAGAATGCCTTTATGCCCTTTAAGACCGTAGTGACTAGAAAAGGACAACTTTGTTCATTTAGTGCACTCCTTTGCAACCACTGTGTATCAGCTGCACTTCCAGAGTGCTAAGTGTAATAAAATCTAAACCTTATGTAGCTGCCAGGTGATAAAAGCCCCAAGAAAGATCAAGTGTCCCTGTGACAGTAGGACAGTTTTGAATGTAACTTCTTTTCAATGTTAATAGCAGTAATGTTAATAACAATTATTTTCAGCCTTGATTCATACTTGATTTTTTGCTTGCAGTTCTTTCAGATCTGAAGCTTTCTTGCTTTTTTGAACTACACTGTTTTTCTCTAACTTTGCTCTTATGTGCCAACCACATATGGCCAGTAAAATCCCAGAAAGTCGAGTATGCCCATGTAGTGGAGGAAAGCAAAACCAAACAAACCACAAAACCCCAGACACTACCAGCAGAAAATTCCTCCAGTGAGCCCAGGCAGTATAATTTGGGAAGATGTTGGTGCTGCAGCCAAGCCTGGGGTGCAGCAGTCTTTGGGCAGAGCGTGTCTGCTGGGGTTGTATAACACATTCTTTCTGGGGGTGCCATGTTTTCCCAGGGACTCTGATGTGCTTCCTGACCATGTCAGAGTTGCAGGGACTTTCTGTACAAATGATGGCTTAATAGTCCCTCTAGCAGTGTAGAATTAGAGAAATATAGTAAAGCTCCAGGGCAAGACATTAACTTTTCAAGAATATTCAGACAATACACTGCCTAGATTTCAAGTCCAGGCTCTGTTCATCTTCACTGATGTTTGAATGAAAACTGAACATGGAAGACTCGTGGTAGTGTTGTATTAAGTGGAGTATCCAGAGAAACAGTGTGTGGTAAGAGTGTGTTTCACACTGTGTGAAGCTTCACTTAGGCAGCAGTGGGTTAACATTTGCAGAGGTTTCTCTGTGTGAATGAAAGCCATGTGATAGGGGCTGGCACTTTAAATAGGCCAGCAAGGTATTTCTCCTTGATCCCTTCCAAAGTCACAGAGGTGAGCAGAAAAATTTGAGCTCGAATAGAGGCAGATTTCTTAAACTGAGGAGTAAGATGTGATGGGACTGAATGTGAATTTTAGAAGTAGAAAATAAAGAAAACCAGTCTCAGAAGAGAAGCTGTGTTGGCACTTTCAATGCAAACATCATGTGCACATAATTACTGTCTTCATACTTTCAAAATGGTGAAAGCCCCTGATGGAGCTATACATTTTTACTGTTGACTTAAGTGTGTTTGTCTCTAGAAAAAAACATGAACAGAAAAATAAACGTAATTTCTTTTTCTTCACTGTCATGAAGTTCGTTTATCCTGGGAAGATAACTTTGGATACAAATTTGTGTCTTGAAAAATGCAGAGGCTTTTGCCTGAGAACAGGACATGTATTAGTTTGGCAGTGCCTCACTGTACTCAGTGGCACATTTTAGTGTACTCCAACGACTATCAGAATTCCTTTAATCTCCCTTTTGTATGTTGTTTTCTAGATGTCACTGCAGTCTGCATTTTAGAAGCCTTCCAAAACCAGCAGAGTATGTTATTAGCTGATAAAGTTCTTAAACTCCTTGGAAAAGAAAAGGCCAAAGAGAAGTACAAGGTAGGACTTGTGATATTGCTGACTAATTGTTGTTTCACCTGACCAGTTGTTGAAAGTTGGTTGTTGGCATTCTGTCAGTTGCTGTAAACAAGTCACTGTCTTCAGCTGCTGAAGTGTAAGAAGCGACACAGACTGGTTTCTACAAAGCTGCCATTGTACCAATGTTATTTTCCTTTGGGACCTCTCCAGCGTTTTTGGAACCTGAGCAAGGAAGAGATCTGCTTCTAGCAGTTGCTTACTTTTAATAATGAAAATTGTTATGACATTCAGGAGACACCCTAAGTTGGTGTGCTTGTCCCTACATAGGGCTTTTCTGAACTTGCAGCTTCTTGGAGATTTGGGGGTGTTGGAACAGATGTCCATGCATGAACGTTTGGAAACTGCAGAAAAGAGAACTGTGGAAGCATAGGGTAGTCAGGAACAGTCATTTGAAGTGGCTGTAGGTTTACAAAAAAGGTTGGGACAGGTATTAACACGTTCTTGCTTTTTATTAAAGTATTCTTACTTGTGTTTCAATGATGGTTGAAGTACTGAAATCCCATTTTGATTTTGAGATGCTGAACTTCTTTCCTACAGAAATTCATGTAAATGTGTAATGCAGAAGTAATAACAAATTGTGTTATGATGTGGTGGAGGTAGCTAGGTGTGCTTCAGAAGAGTGCATTCCTGCAGGAGAGATTGAATTGTAATTCTTGTGTGCAATTTATTTTGAGCGAGAAATATTTTTTGGCTGTAGAAAAGATTCATTACCTGAGAGGTCTTGCTTCTGGGACTTTCAGTAAAATGTGTGGTATCACAGAACTAGGATATTGCCTTATTAGTCTCCTTTGTAACAATGACAGCACCTTCTCTTGGACAAGTTGGAGAAAACAGAAAGCTGCCATTCAGAATCTGCTTGAATTTAAGTTTATGCTTAAATCACCAGCTTGCATTTTTCACCCAATTTATGTGCACACCCAATGCTTTAGTACATCTACCCAATGTCTTATGATACCCTAAGAATCCTTATTTCTAGCCACATATGTGAAGAGATACTATCTCACTCCCCCCTGAATATCATCACTTTGTTTTCACTGGTGATGGGTTTTGCATTGTGATCTGAAGCTTAAAGAATCCATAAACATCAAACTTGCAAATCCAAAAAATCAAGCTGTCAGATGAAATAGGTGATGGAAGAACTAATGTATGACTTTCACTGTGTTTTAATAATTATGTTTGCTATGCATTTCCATGTTTACCATCCTAATGGTAATCTTACCACCTAATGACTTGGAATTACCTTTCTCTGTTTCAGAATCGGGAGCCTCTGATGCCCTCACCACAGTTCATTAAATCCTACTTCAGTTCTTTCACAGATGATATAATTTCCCAACCTTTGCTTAAGGGTGAGAAATCAGATGAAGATAAGGACAAGGAGGGAGAGGCTTCTGAAGTAAAAGAAAAGTGAGTGCATGGTACAGTTGGGAGTTGTTTGGTTTTGGAATTAAGTTTTCAGCGATTTGGACATTCTGCTCAGTGTAGTGTGCTGCTGTTTGTGTAGTACTTGGCAGGGAGAATCCTTTGATATAAATGATATCAGTATTGTAAGTGAAACCTTAGTGCAAGCTGACTGGCTAGTTCCAAACTTGCCCTAAACAGAGGAAGGACAATGAGATTGAGAAAATACGCTGAATATTTACTACAGTATCACAGTAAATCTTGGGAGATGGGAGAACTGGAGAGAGACAAATGATGCTTTGGGGGAAAGGAATATTTTATACTGAAGGAGCATTTCCAAGGAAGAGAGCAAGTTAGCCTTTGGACTGACAGGGAGAAGATGATCTACAAAAAGGGGATTTTTAGGTGAAAATATGCATTTACAGCAACTGAGGCTGAAAGGGTGTTTTATCATCCTGGAATGAAATTGCCCATAAATGAGAAGTTTGTTCTGGCATAGAAAAACCTGGTTTTGTGGTTTTGTTTTATGTTTTTTCTTAGTGGAGACTGAGCACCACATAAATGGTTCTTTAATATAGTATGCTACTTTCCAGATTATTTTTGGACAATAGCAGTGCTGTCAGTTTGGAAAGAACTGCAAACAGCTTTATGATTTTTTTTATTAAGTAAGAGAGAATGTCCTGATCTACAGGCAGATTCACTGAATCCAGGACATGGCTGCGAACAAAGCAGTGCTGTAATTTTTTGCTATTAAATTCTTTCTTCCACATACAAGCTGCACATTGCCAGGTTTAATGTTTCACTTTGCTCTCCATGAATTCTACCCTCTTGTTTTAAAGCAGAGATTATTGCTGTTCTTCATGTGAAAAAAAAAAACCTCAAGGAACAAATGAAGCTCACATTCAAAAGCTTTAAAATACTTTTCTTCTTTATTTCCAATGTAATTTAACCAGTTTTTGTGCAAATTGTTTTCCATCTATAATGGCTCCATCCAGGAATGGATGTTCCAATGAGCTGTGTTGGTGTTGTAAAAGTGTAGCACAAGTTAGTGTTGTAATGATTTGATGAAACATCTAAATGGAAATTGCAGTGTTCAGTCAATGCATGTATATATACAACTGTTCTTACATCATTTACAGCTCTGGCTATTTGAGAGCAAAACAATATATGGAAGAAGAGAACTATGACAAAATTATCAGTGAAAGCACAAAAGAAATTGAAGCAAAGGGAAAATACATGGCAGAAGCTTTGCTTCTGCGAGCTACTTTCTACTTACTTATTGGCAATGCAAGTGCTGCCAAACCAGACCTAGATCAGGTCATCAGCATGGAAGATGCAAATGTGAAGGTAAGACTCTGTCACAGCTGGACTGTAGTTGGGATTGAGAAGTTAGATAATAAACTTGCAATATACTTCAAGAAGTTGTTTGTCCAAACTTTCCGATGTATTAATGGAATAATTCTGGCTTATTTATTGTTTTGTTCCGGACAAATTGGTTTTTTCATGGGCTTGTTGATTTTTGAGACAGCTGTACTGAGTAGGGCAAACTGAAGGTGATAAATAGTGCAAACTAAAGAATGAAGGAAGTTGAATGAATTGGAGGCTTATCCACTCAGGATAAGTGAAAAACCTTAATTGCACTTGCATATTCAGCTGCTTCAAAAAACATTGATGTATTTGTAAACATAGGAATTGAGAAGGATTTGGGGGGAGGGGCTTGGAAATCCACTGAGATGGAAACATAGGCCGACACTTTTGAAATTAAGTAAGGGAGCTGCTTCATTTAGGGTCAATATGAAAATTATTCCCACTTAGAATAATAGGAACCTGTCAGTGGGAGAAAGTAGTGAGATGAAAAGGTTGCAGTGAGTGTAATGAAGCATTGAATGCGGAGAACACGGGGAGGTCTGACGTGTCCCTGACCGCCTTTTGCAGCTGCGAGCCAACGCTCTGATCAAGCGGGGCAGCATGTACATGCAGCAGCAGCAGCCCGTGCTGTCCACTCAGGACTTCAACATGGCTGCTGACATCGACCCTCAGAATGCTGATGTGTACCACCATCGAGGACAAGTAAGAAACCTTACAGATTTGCTCCCAGCACTTGGCTGTTTCAGTATATGCTAACAGGAAAAATGATGTATGTGGAGGGACTTTATACTGTTTGTGGCAGAAAAACATGAACTCCTAATTGGGAGCTTTTGCAGAATAAACACAGCCTGTTTTGGAGGTTTAGGTCAGGCAGAAGCAGTTCATAGCTATAGGAAAGCCCTCTATCAGGATGAACTCTGACTTACAGGTACTGGGGCTTGTGTACATGTACAGCAGATGAAAGCTGTTCTGTGAAGGAGCCTGGATGGCAGAGCATCATTCCTGCACAGCAGGAAGCTTTGTTACAGCAGAGGTAGTGTGTCCCTGATAACACCTGCAGCCCTTGTGGACTTGCATCTGTTCAGCTCATCCCTCTCTGCCTTGTGACACTGCTGTGTCCTTGACTAACTTCTAGCCCTAGAGAAGCCTGCTGCCACAGACCTGTAAGATGAATGATGCTGAAGTAAAAAGGGAACACTAGCATATGCAGGGAGGCTAAGTCATAATTGTAAGGAAGACTTCCATGGATCAAAGGTTTTTCTCCATGAATTTGTTAGAGCTCTGTAGTGTTCAGAAATGAAAATGGTGTTATGTGTCAACTGAAGGGAATGAAAGTTTTCTGCAGATTGAAAATTACTGTTTTACAGTAGCTTCACAGTAAAGTAAGAGAATGATGAAGTGAACTCTGCTCCTGTGGAGGAATAAGAATGTCAAAACAAAACCAAAAAACACCAACCCAACAATAGAAATTGAAATGCAAGCTGAAAAAGCTGAAATGTTTCAATGTCCAAAGAGTCCACAGATACTGACTACAGAGAGGCAAAATAACTTGACAAAATTTGGCATAATTTTGGAGACTGGTCATAATGCTGACACAGTAATGGCAGCAATCTAAAATACTAATAGGGATTCTCAATTCCTACACAGGGTCATTGCCTGCTTGTGTAGGTAGGCAATGTTTCACTGGTGCCTTTGATAATATATTATGACAGTGATTTTTAGTTATGGGTTTTGTAGGTTTCTAGACAGTTCATCAACTGAGCTGGAGATGATATGAGTAACTGACACTAACTGAATTACCATGTAAGTGTCTGAAGCACAGATGAAATAGAGAAATAGGATTTTCTTTCATTCTGGCTAGCTGAAAATCCTACTTGACCAAATCGAGGAGGCTGTGGAAGACTTTGATGAATGTATCCGATTGCGACCCAATTCTGCCTTGGCGCAAGCACAGAAATGTTTCGCTCTGGTAGGTAACGTGCTGGGTTTATCTGGGTGCTTTTGCTTTAAAGAGTTCTAGAAAACACTGTGTTTCTCTGGTTTATTCCAATTGAACAGGAAAGTAGGGCAACAGATATCTCTGTCCTTTAATAATAAGGTAAAGGAATAATGCAACAGTTTCTTCAGTTGGAGTATGGGTTTGCTGCTTTCCCTCTGAAACATTCATTGTTCAAACAGTAGAACAATTTTCTGTTTTGTGGGAGAGGAACAAAAATCTTGATTCTAATTGGAGCACCTAAAATTGATTTTAATAAAGCTTTACTGTTGTGGAAAACAGTCATCATCAAGAAACTGGAAACAAACTGTTTCAAGCTAGTACAATGACTCAGTGTGTAAGAATCTTGTCAGGATAGTTTTGCATGGTGTGAACAAGGAGGAATGCCAAGTTTGGAATTTCTAAGCATTTGAAATAGAGGGAGGCTATCACAATTATCAGGCCTTAGGACTTCCTTCTTTCATCCATTTTCCTCTTCAAGTCCAGACACTTGGATATGTGGTAGGTTCCCCAAACCAGTTTTGGTAGGATGCACAGGCATGTCACCTTCTGGAACTTAGCACAAAATCATACAGTGGCCTGGTTTGGAAGGGATCTGAAAGATCATCTTATTCCAACTCCCCTGTCATGAGCAGGGACACCTTCCACTAGACCTGGTTGCTCAGAGCCCCATCCAGCCTGACCTTGAACACTGCCATGGATGAGGCATCCACAACTTCTCTGGTCACTGTTCCAGTCTCACCACCTTTACAAGAATTTTTTCCTAACATCCAATCTAAACCTGCTGTCTTTCAATTTGAATCCATTCCCCCTTATCCTGTCACTGCATGCTCTTGTAAAAAATCCCTCTCCATTTTTCTTATAGACTCCCTTCAGATATGTAAAGGCCTTCTCCTCCAGGCTGAACAATCCCAATTCTCTCAGCTTATGTAAAATAACTTGGAATTATCACGATGCAGGCAACTCTTGGGGAGGTGGGTACAGGCATGATTGGCCTTTTTTTAGTCTGGTGATGGTGCAATTTTTTTCTTTTATTTTTTTTTTCCTTGGAATAGTATCGCCAAGCTTATACAGGAAGTAATGCTTTGACTGTGCAAGCAGCCATGAAAGGCTTTGAAGATGTCATTAAAAAATTTCCAAAGTGTGCTGAGGGCTATGCACTCTATGCTCAGGTATGTTCTTCTCTCTCTTAAAGAAAATGCTGCATTCTCTTGTACTTTTTATATTGGATATAAAACTTCTTCAAGTAACAGATGAAGATGTTTGACACTAAGTTCTGAGACATGCTGTCTGGAATAAGCTACTTGCATTTATGGTTATGGGTGTTCTGGGGCAGAGGAAGTGCAGGGAGAATTGGTGGAGCAGGATATAAGTAATGAGAGTTGAGGGTTGTTAGGAGACAGAGTTTAGTCCTGCAGGATTCCCCCTTCCTGCATGTATGTGGCATCTCAGCTGATGAATGCCAGGGATTCTCAGGGTAATTTGAGAGTCAGATGTGTGGAACTTCGGGGACATTTTTGTTTTGCTACCAGTGGCATGTAGTGGTTTAGAACAGCTGTTTGGAGTACACTTGTAACAGAGACCGTCATTTCTTCTCTAAGAACATACTGCTGGTTTTAGTAGGAAGCATGAGACACTCTGATTTTAAGCAGGTTGGCAATATATATGCATTTCCTTCTGAAAGAAGTAGATTTGAAAAAGGAAGAGTTGAAGCTTGCAGGTACAGACTTTTAGAATGGTTTTTATTTATGGCACACAGCATGTTGCTTGTGGATCTCCCATTACAGGTGACAGTGTAGGCAGTAATTTGTGTACTTAAAGCACAGAAGCTTTCCAAAAAGCCTTAATTCTGAAACTTAACTCTGGTAACTGCTCTTCCATAAATGAATTACATCCAATCTCATGTTGTCAATATAGTTTTAATTAGAATGAGCTGAGTGCAGAGTGCACGCTTTGGTTGCTTATTGACAAACAGGTTTCTCTTTTGATTCAGGCACTAACTGATCAACAGCAGTTTGGCAAGGCTGATGAAATGTATGATAAGTGCATTGACCTTGAGCCAGACAATGCCACTACATATGTTCATAAAGGGTATGTATTGAGTTTGCAGTCCTTTTGATCAAGAGCAGTTTGGCATATTTAGATGAATCAGCCTGAATTGAATGTATGTGTTTACAAGTTTAGCCAGGAAAAATAGCAACTTTGTGCTCTTAAATGTATTTCTGTATTTTCTCTTGACAAACTAACTGCAAATAAGTTTCAGGAAAGTTTAATCAGTGTTCATTGCTAATTGCGTATCTACTTGAAGTATATCTGAGTTTTTCTTTAGCCCTGTTAGTTTCAGCTTTGTGTTGAATTGTTTTCTTTCATAAAACAACATGTACCAAGTCCTCTTTGAAAAAAATTGCCTTTCTTTAGAGTCATTAAAGCAGTAATGTGGCTTACTGAAAGTGACTTTCACATAGGTGTTTTTAAAAATCGTGAAGTTACTAAGTTACCGTGTACCTGCATTAGAAATGAAACACATTATACATTTGGGATGGTTTTGCTTACCATGATGAGGGTTTTGGGAGGAGTATGTGAAGTCTGTTTGAAATTTTCTCTCTCCTGTAGTTTACTTCAGCTCCAGTGGAAGCAAGATTTAGACAAGGGATTAGAACTCATAAGCAAGGCCATTGAAATTGATAACAAATGCGATTTTGCATATGAGACCATGGGAACGATTGAAGTGCAAAGGTAATGCTGAATTGCAGTGTTAAGAGTTCTTAGTTACTTCTGAAGTTACAGTAGTTCTTTAAATTTCCTCATGGATCCTAAGCCTTGAGATCTCCCTGGTGTCCTGTAAGGCCAGCTCTTACCCAAAGTCCTGGTTTCTGTTCTGTTACTCTTAGGTAAAGCCCTCCATTCTCTGTGGCGTAATTCTGATTTATGATCTGACAGCTTCTCATCACCAATTTCATACTTAATGGACAACATGCACATGAGTCTGTGTATGTTTAAATACATCTCCTCTGCATTTAAAGTGACTTCCTTAATCATTACCTGGCTTTGTGGGTATCTGATGTTTCCTTGGACATTGGACTGTCTGTACTGAGAATCCTGTGCTGTTTTCTCCTGCAGCCAACAGGACTCCAGTTCACAGTTCTTGGGGGAAAGAAGAATGAACTGCTCTGTAACATTGTATTGCAACTGTGCAAAGGTTTGGGGTGTAGCTGACAGTACAGTTGAGTCTTTTTTTAATATGTCTAGTCCTCTAAAGGACAGACAATTAAACTATTGCTGTGAGAAATTTTGCAAGCATTTCCTATTTAAATAATGTGCTTCTGTCTGTGTTAGTTTTCCTCTTTTGTATACTGAGTCCTTTCAGGGAGATGAGACTTCATTCAGGTGCCCAGCATTATCTTTGTAGTGAACTTGGTGTCTTGTGGAGAACATTTTATCCTGCACCACCACCCGTGGGGGCTCTCAAGAGAAAGGCTGTTTAACAGCTCTCCTTGCTTAGGCTTGATGACAGCTTCTCTGAACTTACTCAGCATCACCACAAGTTCTTGTGGTGGTTCCTCCCAAAGTCCTTTTAAGTTATTAATAGAGGAGAGTGTAAGTCCTGAAAGAAAAAAGATGTTTTAGAGATGACAGGATTGTTTTGGCAGTCTTAACTAGGCTAAATTTTTGTTTATTTCAGAGGTAATCTGGATAAAGCCATTGAAATGTTCAACAAAGCTATCAACCTGGCCAAATCAGAAATGGAGATGGCCCACCTCTACTCACTCTGTGATGCTGCCTATGCCCAGACAGAAGTTGCAAAGAAGTATGGATTGAAACCACCAACACTGTAAAGAAACAAGGAAGAAATGACCTTCCAAAGTGAAGTTGCCCACTTCAGCCAGCCCTAAAGACGCTGTTGCAGACCATGCTGAATGGTGGAACTTAGTTTTTTCCCGTTCGTGGTGTTGTCATTTGCTATATCTGTTGAATGTTTAGGTGTTGTGGGAGTGGTTGTTCAAGGAAGTATGCAGTGCTGCATCTTGTTCCTTCTGCAGCAAAAACCTTAGAGTGTGTTAAGGGAAATAAAGTTGCAGGGGAACCAAAGGAACATATTTTGGCCATGCAAATAAAAACTTCACACTGGTTCATTTTGGGTGATTATGTTGTGGGCGATTTTTGCTTTATCAAATAATATTACAGCATGTGAGGTTTTTTCCTGTTGATTTTAAAGGTAATACTAGTGCTGTAAAATAGGTTTCTTTTTTATATCCAATTAATCCTTGAGGGTTGATTTTAATTTTGCAAAAATTAATTTTCGAACTTTAATAATAGAGGGTTTTTTTTAAGTCAGTAGATTTGGAGAGGATCCCTGTAAATATATGCAAGCATGCACAATCTTCCCTTAAATCCCCTTTCATCCTCTGCATAACTTAGAAATAGTCCTGTGGCAGCTATTAGGGAATTAATTTGATAGTCCTTATTCTCACCCCAGAAAGCCCTAGAGTACTGCATAGGAGAACTAGGAAAAGGTTGGCTGGGGAAGGAGGTCAGGTAACACTGCTTCAGTGCAGATTTTACTGGAAGAAAGGTTGTATTCCTGTGCAGCAGTCCTTACTTGAATGTCATGGGAAATTGTTCTAGAGGGTTCAGAGGGACTTTCAAGAACAGAAAGCACTGCTGGGAGTCAAGCTCCAAAAGGTAAGGTCATGCTTGCATATAATCTTTGTAGTCTCTGATGCTTTTGCATAAATGTAGCAGCTGATAGACTATCTAAATTATTCTCTTGGGTCTCTAGAGACTGCTGTGTTACGATCTCCTCCTTTTAAGATCCCCTGGCAGGATTAAGTGAGATAAAGGAACAAAGCATAGGCTCAGATTTCCAATAATGGATTTGGAACTCTGCACTCATTTCCTTGTTCTGTAGACCCTGTCTCGTCCAAGATTACAACATTACAGAAAGGAAGCAATTGTGCTGCAAACAGCAGATGGGCAAATTATGAAACACTTTTCCTCGTTAGGAACTTCACAGAGGGCCCTCTTGCTTTGGGTTGATCTTTCTGCTGTGGAAGTCAGTCAGTCCATCTTGCCTTTTTCTGGATTGATGTGGCTGGACAAACCTCCTGCAAATGATGTAGCTTAATTTATGACACACTAGTTTGGGCTTCTTTTCATCCTGAAATCATAGATTTGTTTGTGGTGAATTGTCTAATGTATTTAACCTTTAAAAGAAATTAATGATGCTGTAGTCAGACTGTCTTGTTCTGTAGGTGTGCCACCATACAGCAGCAGCTTGCATTTTCAACTTGACCTTCCTTTCTCCCAGCAACTACAGTTGAGTATTCAAATGGTGGAGAGTAGACGTAAAGATTTAATCATCATTTTAGTAGCTCACTAGGTGATCTGAAATCATAGCACTGGTGTAGAATTGAAGATATGGGAGGGTACTGGCAGCTTCTGGGGGCATGAAGGTAACAACTGTCAAATGTCTTCTCCAACTTCCAATCTCTGCATCAATTACCTGAGAACAAAACTATGCCAGACTGATGAGTCCTGTTCTCCGAGGAGTTTTTATTCGCATGGCCTTACTTACATTGGCATTTTCTCCTCATCACCCCACCTGTACCCCACTCCTTACCCCACCCAACCAATTAAGGGAAAAACGCATGTGCTGTCAATTACTAGCATTCCAAATCATCACAGACTTTTGCCTGTTCTCAAACTAGTTTGAAACTGCACTGAAAGGATGCATTGTCTGTAATTTTTTTGTAAATGACATATCACCTGTAAACTGAAAAAATAAATACTACCTTCAAGTATCTCTCTCTGACATGTATAAAGAACAGGTTTGGATAAAAGCGTTCTCTGCAGTGGGGAGCTCTGTGCTTATGTTGTTCCAAATCTAGGAAGAACTGATAATTGACTGACTCCTGGTCATCTTCTCTCCCTTCAGCCTTTAAGAAAGAATGAGGAGATGTGGAATCAACAAATCTGATCTCTGCTTGCTTCTGTCACTCACAGAAGTATCTTGAGAGCTGAAGATCACAGGGGAAAGGAAGTCAAGCCAGGAAGGCTAGGAACCTGAGTAGCTGAGACTCAATAAATGCGTGTATGCAGGTGCATCCCTGTGATGAAAGGGACTTTTTGTAAATGGCTGATACAGCTGAGGTTTTATTTTAAGCCAGGTGTGCATGTGAACTTTGAAGTGAAAGAAGTATTACTGCTATTTAAAAAAGTTGAAATTATGTCAGAAGCTAGTTCTGAAGACTTGGATAAAGCCTGTGTATCCAAGAGAGATACTCTGGGGAGTTGCTTCTACATACAATCGTCTAGCAACTTAATTATCATCATGTGTGGTCCCTGTTGTTCACAAGAACAATGCTCTCAGGTACACAGTGTGATTCTTGGGATGTCCTGCACAGGACCAGGAGTTGGACTCTGTTCCTGATGGGCCCCTTCCAACTCAGCATATTCCATGATTCCAAGCTGTGACTTGAATGACTAGGATCTAACTGCAGATGGAAAGGGAAGAGGGAACAAATATACACTGAAGAGCTGTATTTGCTATCGAACTTAGATGCAGCTCTAGCCAGCCCAGCAATCCCAACACTGCCCAATTTTCTGCCATTTCTTTAAAAGTCATTTAAATTCTTGCAGGCTGAAATTCTGGAACTTACAGAATACTGGTGCAAATGTGTCATACAGATACTTAAAAGTGCCTGTTTTCTACCAGCACAAAGGTTGAGTACTGGCTGCTTCAAGTATTATGGCTAAGAACTGACCGTGTACTTTTTTTTAGTGAAACTCACAAATTCACAGTCCCATTTGTATCACTTCTGAGTGGAGCACAGTGGAGACCCTACTAAATACCCTACTAAAATAAGGTGCTTAGAAGTTGTCCTGATAAACTGAAGAGAACTGAGTTCATGTCAGCTCCTCAGCTGAGTTCACCAAAGTAGCTTGTTAACAGATTTTCATCCCCCCTCTCCCATTTGGGATTCCACGGGAGGAGAGTTCAGACCACAGATTCTGTTACCTGTTGCAGACTGCACTTTGGATTTCTCAGATTTAAGTGGTCATCCTTGAGAGTCCTGCACTACTTTAATCCTCCAAAGGTAGTATTTAGTTACTGCTGCATGTTGAACTAGTAGAGAGAGGGGAGGGAAAGAGATAAAATAGTTATGATTTAGCAGTTGGAGCCCAGCAATGGTCATCAGGGATATGGGTTGTTGAGTACTTGGGAAGCACTAATCTAATGCAGGAGACTTGGCTCAAAATGGTAAATTGTTAATTTTTTAATATTTATTTTTCAACAAATAAACCTTCATTTCACCTTGTGCTCTGTGCCTTGTTTCTTAAGAGTTCCAGTGCAGTATGTACACCAAACTGCAGTGAAAAGTGCAGACCAAAAATAGCTGCTGCTATAGATAATGCCACCAAGTGGAATGGTGGGATCTGGATGTTGAGGGGAAGGATGGGCCAGGGCTTGGCTGAACGTTAATTTTGGTTTACAAAACACACACCAAGCTCATTGCAGAGAAGCCAAAATGTTAAAGATAAAACAAACAAACAAACAAACAAACAAACCCACCACCAAATCAAAGAACTGTGGGGAAAGGAGGATTGCTGAACATGAATGAAAGGTAAGATGGTTTTTGGGGAAATGTGGTTAAGCTAGAGCAAGACAAAACCTTCTCGTCCTCCCATTTTTCTGTTTTGAAATCTCTTCTGGCCTTGCTGCTGTTTTATGGTCTTGAAAAATACAATCTTATCAGTGAAGGTTGGTGAGTTGCTTCTTTTTTTAATCCCAAGGAATAAAAAGCGTATTTTTTTTAATATTAAAAAGGTGTCTACCTTCTAAACAAGTCCAAAACCAAAAGGGCAACATGGTTGGCTGGTTTTCAGTATTTTCAAGCCATCTTTCACAATCAGTTTGTTAGTCTCCAGCCAAAACAGCACAGTAAGGAATGTTTTCTCTGCAGTGGATAGGAGCTGCCCATGGTAGCAATAATGCATCCAAACATCAAGCAGCCTTCTGGGAGACTGTGGGCAGAAGGACTTTGTGCAACAGGTTTTCCAGCCTGACTTGACTCCCCTCAGTCTTCCAGGCAGCAGAATTGATACCCTCTCAGATACTCTATTAAGGAAGCAGTATGGAGAGCAAAGGTGTGGCGACCTGTGAGTTATTGTAACAACACAGTAACCCATGTCACTTCAGCAATGAACAGGATTTGCCACAAGAGAATTTAATACACAGATCCAGGCAAGACACATGAACCAAAAACTGTTACAGATTCTTCTATAGTAGCAGCTCTGTCTGACAGCTTCTTGCATTGTCCCAAGCAGTGCAGAGCAGAATTTGACCTGTTTTGCTCAGTGTGTTTAATTTTAAGCTTCCCAAGTTAGAAGTAGGGCATTCAAGGGCCTGGGTTAAGACATGCACATTTAAAAGGACAGAGTGAGAAGAATTGTTCTTCTAGATTTTCTGATAATTCACTGAAAAATTCTTTAATACTAAAGCTGACTTGAGAGAGAGTTTCAGAGAACAAGATTTCCATTTCTGTGTTCTACAAAAAAGCCCTCAAAAGGTAACTAAAACATTATGATGCATAAAAATCAATGTTAATCACTGCTGTGTTGAACTGATTTCATCTATGAAATACTTAAGTATGGGAGGAGATATAAAAGTTGTATTTGAATCATTTTAGAGCTGCACCAAGTTTTTTGTTGCGTGGTGGTTTCTTAACTGGCACATTTGGCAGTAAGTTGTGGAGCAACTACTAAGGAAATCCTTCCAAAGATGAAGGCACAGCCACTTTGACAGCTGAGCCTTCCCTCTTCACCCAGCTTCACTCTTTCATCTCTACACCATAGAGATCACAACGCTTCTGGCTTAAAATAGGAATTTGTTGACGTATTTCTGCAAGTTTCTGTAGATCTGCAGGGAAGAAGAAAAGAGTTAAGAGAACAGCAACCAAAAAAGAAAGCTCCTGACTTGCTCTGAGGTGAGACAGGGAAAATAGCAGCTTTGATGGAGAATTGGCTTGTAGCAAGTGAGCAGCCAGAGCTGAAGGAAGCCTCAGCTTTGCTCTATCCTAAGGTGGCACCTTTTCCCTAAGAAAGTGAATTAGAAGGGTACAGCTATATAGAGCACTGTATATAGAACAGTATAGCCAAGCACTGCTTGTTCTTGCTTTAACCTAGCAAAGGTGGACAAGGCAGAGGAATGCTGCATCATCTGTAGTTGCATGTGTAAGGCCACAGACTTAAAAAATTGTCTCTCCTTAGTGTCATGACTTGTACTCAAGGAAAGAAAGTGGGGAAAAAACCAAGAGAACTTTTCCCTTACCTATATCTGTGTATACAACTGTTTCCTCGGCCCCAGCTTTGGCTATGACTTCACCCCTGCAAAATTAAGCACATTTGTTCACAGGATTAACACACTGGTCTCAAGGCATCAGTCCAGTTGCTGCTGCTTGTACAGAAAGGAGTTCCTACCCTTGATGCATACAGCTGTAAAGACAGGGCTGTCCTAAAAATAGCATCATGATCCATAACTCTGGCATGATAGAAATGGCTTCCAGGCTTTATATATGGCACACTTTATATGTGACATACACATACTTAACATAAGTGTCTTTCAAATATCAAGAACCATGGTAAAAGCCACTCTGAGAACCACTGCCTGTGAGCATGCAACATACTTCAAGGGGAAATGAACAACCACACTGGCAAAGAGGAACACTTTTCTCCTTTGAAGATCCTGCTGGCTTTTAAAGGAGTGTACTTTTACTCTGCATGAACCACTGAACATGATTTATCATGTCTCCCCTAAGAGTTCTGTCACTGCTTTCATCACATAAAGTTAAAAGCTCAAGACACAGACAAAGTTCTTACTCTGCAATCATCTGGAAGAGAACTATCAGTAGATTGATCTGAAAGAAAAACAACTGCCTGAAGATTTGGTCACTTTTACCTTCTGTGCACCTGTGTGACTTCTGCTCAAGTCAGAATCTCTCTTCTCTAGCTGAAGACACTCTTCTTGTTCTTTCTTATGTCAAAGCAGTGTTGTTCTTTGAGGAAATGAGATAGTTCTGTGTAAGCTGTTTAAGATGGTTTGGTTCTACACAGAGAATTACCTTATATGCATAGCATATAATGGACTGAACTTCAGGGACAAGTTGACAAGGTCAGCAGCTCAACTAAAGCTAAATCCTAGTACTAAGTAGCATCTTTACTACCAAAATGAATACATACTCAAACTAGATCTAGATTATTTATTGTTTTCAGTTTAACTGTTCTAAATTATTTTGAGAATGTAGGCTCAAGTCTCATGTGCTTTTTACCAAGAATTTGCCCTTTTAAGAGTAGATCGAAAAGTAGGACTGAAGTGTGACTGTCGACTAAAATATTTTTAACCAAAAAAAAGGGTGTTTTTTTTATTTTATTGAACTCACCATGGATTTACTACAGTGCTGTGTCCCCAGGCAACATAGGATGCTTTTTCATCTCTAGCAGGAGATACAGCAGCTACGTAGAGTTGATTATCAACAGCTCTGTGTTCACAGAAAAATGAAGGAAGGGTGTGAAAAAGTGAGATGATTTGTTTTTTATAATACCATTTAATTAAACACAAGAGAAAGAATCCACACTGAAGGACAAGCTATGTATCCTCTAAATGACTAGCCAAAACTGTGAATGATACAAAGGTCAGAGAAAGAAGAGCCTTCTTTCTTCTGGAAAGAGAAGTCTCTAGCACCTGGCTCCAGAGTTAGTGTATAGAATATTTTGTAATTTGCAGGTTCATTCAGTATGTAGCAAAATTGATTGAAGTTGATCAAATGAATAAATAATACTGCATTCAGGAATCTCAAAGTCTACTTCTACCTGTAGTTAGAGCACTTCCCAAATGGTTACTGCCTTTTCTCTCTAGAATCTGTGTGTGCTTATAGAGGAAAAGGTCCTTGAAAGAGCATAACAGGAACTCACAGGAGTAAAGGCTGAGAATTTCCTGGTTTTCTGCTTGACAGTAAAATCATTTTGGTGTCCCATGCAAAGCTGGAGGGATGGTACAGCTCCAGTGGCAGAGTGGCCCTGCAGCACCACTTCTGATGCATGTGTCATTAGGAACACAAGAAAGTTCAGCTCCATGCATGAAAACTCCTCCAGAAAGGAGGATAAGCTGGTACTGTGATCTTACCGTCCCCTTTGCAAGAGCTCCCAATGAGCTGGTCCTGTTGTCATGTTAAAAGCCCCTGGATATATCAGCAGCTGGCAACCTTTGTGAAGAGACAATTAGAACCCAAGCATCATTAAGGGGAAGATGGTTTGCCCTAGAGTGGCCCTTCACACTGAAACCTAAGATGAGGTTTCTTCCAATACTTCCCAGCCTCTGCCCAGAATGGAACCAAACAGAGCCTGTCCATGTGTATGTAACAGGTTACATCAGGCAAGAGCTGTTGTGGGGATACCCCCAAGTCCATCACTCCAGCACCACATGTGGATCAGGAAGTGATGGTTACTTTACTCCATGAGAGAAGTCACTCATGTGAATGAGAGCGTTGGCCACAGGATGCATTTTGTGTTACTGGCTGGGGATAAGAATGGCTGATCACATGGATCAAGGAATGTCTGATCACAGGCATCATCCACCACACACCACCCAGGAACAGCCCTGCCCAGGCCTGACCTTAGGGTTCACTGTCCTGACTTAGGTGACCCAGCCTCACCTTTCTGGCCGTAGATTTGAGCCATCTCAGGAAATCTCATATCGTAGCAGATGCCCAGGCCCACTTTGCAGTAGGCTGTTCTCAAAACACAAGAGACAGCAGTCACATCACTAGCACACATACACAAAACAATCACAAGACTCCCTGCAGCCATCCTGCCAACTGTTAATTTACATGGCTCACAGCAACAGGAGGAGCTATATTTAAATGGGTGTCCAACAAGCACTGGCCATTGGTGGGGGAGAATTCATGCTTCACAATGACAGGAAGACTGTGAGAATCATTCTTATCTAACCTTTAAGAACAGCCTTTTCTGCAAAATTATGTTGTATCAGGTCTTTGTGTAGCACATTCCTCTCTCATTTAGATGCAATTTTTTCAATTATTTCCTTTTTAAGAAAAGAAGGCACTCTCTGCTTTTCATGGAGCAAAAATATAGTCAATGTACTTTCTTAGAGCATGCACGTTGAAAGGAGGGGAAAGTGACTGTGGCAGACAAGACTCTTTGGAGAGCTCAGTAAAACAAACTATGGAAGTTTCTGAGCAATAGGGGACAGGGAGGAGTAGGTGAGGTGGTTGATTCAAGAAGGCTGGAATGGGATTCCTGATTTTGTTAATTGTCTCCATTATTATATCATCCTCATGTGGCAATGTACCAGTGTAGCTGTTATGTACTTTCCTTTCTAGGCCACGTTTCCTAAGAACCATTTCCAAGCTGTAACTGCTATAAAAAATACAGTCACTTCTCTTTAACAAATCAACAGGACTGTTGTTTAATTAAGGCAACCTGTCCTTTTGCAACCACATTGCCTTTTAAAAGTTTCAGAAGTGACCCAAACACTTCAAGCAAACTTAAACTATATTTCCCATGGTTATCAAATGCCCAATCTGATAGTCTAAAAAACCACTGCTGAGGAGGGGGAAGAGAACTCCAGAGTGACTGCAGTGTTACTGTAGTAGAGCTCCTCAAAGAGAGAGCTTATTTTATACTCACGTGTGTCAAACATGGAGAAACTATTCCCTGGACTCAGTGTTTCAGACTCTTTGAACTGTATCTTCCCAGGAACATTAATGTCAAACAAATGAACCTGCAATTATACTATGATTAATAACAATTACTAACAATATCTCTGCTTGGTATTTGAGCCTCTTTAGGCATGTGTTTTCTGCTGTTAGCTAGACTACTTTCTTGTCAGGATCTAAAGTAAAAAATTCCTTAAGACTGTTAGATCCCCCAAAGATGATTTAATACATTTTCTTCTTTACAAAAATATACATGTCTAAAGTTGCAAATACCTGCAAAACAACTAGATATCTTAATCTAATGATTTGTCTCTAACATTTAAGTCCTATTCCTGCAAAACTTCTCAAGAAAATACATTCATTGAGCAATAAAGTTCCCATGACTTCAGCTATACAGGCCCTCTGAGGGCCTGCAGCAGCCTTTATCCTCACTTGCAATGGAAAGTGTTGTTCCTGACTGGAGCTTTCTAACAACAGAGCTGGTTTTATTTTATTACTTGCTCATACTTAGCACAAGCCTGCCTTCATTCTATAAACAACTCCTGGGCTGGCAGACTGGTGTGCTGTGACAGGTGGAAGGCAACAGAGAACTGCAGAAAGTGATCTAGTCAGTGAAGCTAATGTAGAACTGGCAAATAGAATACATGGACACCTGCACCACTGAAGGATTTTGCACCACCTTATTTGTTCCAAGTAACCCTGCATTACCTTTTTGGCTTATCCTTGAAAGAAATAAGCTGTTGTTCACTCATGGAGTGATCCCTGTGTGCACAGTCCTATGAACAGAAACTGACTCTGAAGTTACAAATGGGAGGCAGTTTTCCAGAGGGCAAAAGCAATGTTGAGGTGGAAGATGACAGTAAGCAAATATCTACCACAAACAACAGTGACAGCTTAACTGTGCAACTTGGACTCTGTGTGTCTGCACTAATCACATGGACAGCACAATGGAAAGAACAGCATTCACTGTAACAGAAGGACTAAATCCATTGGGAAGCTGAGGGAAAACCCTGATCCCACCAAGTGGCACTGTGTTTTAGACTTAGGCCAAGTCTTAGACTGAGGTGGATCAGGTTTTACTCTTCATCATGGTTTTCCCAGCACATGGAGAAAGCCAATTATACCTACTAGTATTTTGTCATCCTTATCCAGAACAGAACACCTTCTGAAATAGTGTTTACATGCCTCAAATAAAAGTTATATGGAATTTCATGGGTGATGGTACCCAACTTACTATTAATGCAAGATTCTACTAATTTATATAATTTAAGTACATGTGAAATAATTTGTGCAACACTGCTGAGAAAACTTTTCATAACAATATTCTGGCATCTTACCTTCCTATGCTTTGCCAAGAGAGCACCATCAGGCCCAAAGACAGTACATGTATTATAGAGCTTCCCACCATCCTCTTCTGGAATGGATCCTTTGTAAAGGTGAGAACAGAGATTTCCTCCACTGTATTATTTATGTGATTTTGATCCAATGGCAGTAATAGACATTTCCCATTTTTCCCCAGTGAGATGGTCACTAAGAGCAAACTACCTCCAATGAGATATATGCTGCACTCCTTTGCAACTTTTGACAGCTTTTGTGTTGATTCCCCAGGGATCTTCTCTGCATACTCCTTAAAGTATTGGGTTCCATATGGAGAATTAAAGCATTCCTAGAATTAGAGGGGAAAAAAATAGCTAAAATCCAGTAACATCACTACAATGAGAGGCACCTAACTTTTCAAACTCCTCTCTAACACTGTTCTCAAACAACCTTTGGTTACAGGAGTTTCATTTATAGGAGCTCAGTGAGCAAATCAGAGAATGTCAGGAAGGCCAGAGAGACTTAAACAATTGCTGAAAATACAACAGCTGTGTTTGTGGAGTGCATGCCAAACAGAACATGAGCTAGGACTACCATGCAAGCTGTAAGGCTAGCACATTCCCTGCTCTGGGCCTAGCAAGAACACAAGTGATTTCACATCAGAATGAGGAGCCAAGTTCCACCCAGCTCATTTGACAAGTTACAAGCTCAACAGATCCCCTCAAAACTGTGAAATGCTCATGCTCACCCAGAGCTCATGATTTCTTAATTTTTAAAAGGACATTAGAAAAAGCATGCATTTCTCAAAATTACTTATTGATTTGCTAAAATAATCCTTTAAACACTATTTCCTCACAACTGAACAGTGTCCTCCATCTTAGGCCCTAGTTAAAGATTTGCTATCCCTCAGAACCAGGCATGTAATCTTTACACAGTCAGATTAACAGAGTAGTTTAGATGCCTAAGACAGGTGGGCTAATGGTATTGGAGATGACCAAGACATGAGGAACTTTCACTCTGCATTACACTTGGCAACTCTGTGAGGACATGAGACACTCCACCCAACACTTTTTTGTCCCCCAAGGAGTACAGTTGGAGGCCACAGATAGGATATCAAACTGTGGCAGCAACTTCTCTTCTGTGAGAAAGGGACTCCCAGCCCGGACATCTGCCTCCATTGTTCCCTTTGCTCATCAGAAGTGACAAACACTCCTCCACCCAACAAAGAAAAAGGAAGAAAGAAAATCAAGCTGTGACTAGCATAATAAACATTTCTGCTTTGTCGGCTCAAGCAAACTTCTTAACAACTGAGGTAGGTTCTACTGAAGTGGAATAAATGAACCCAAGCTGGAAGGGATTTTGTCCCCATACACAGGCACTAGGCCAGCATGTACCAGCTAACCCACAACACAATCTGTAGATGGAAGAAGCAGGAAGGGAAGTCTCTGCAGGCTGTCAAAATGAGCTTCTCAGGCTCTTGAAATCTGGTCTGAACTTGAAAGAAGTGAAAGCAAAGCCAGCTGCATCCATCTACATATATTCAACCCAAGTTACTTTTCTTTATGTAAAGTTATTAAAACAAACAATGAAACCCAAAGAAACAAAACAGAGGGAAGAAAATATTTCAATCCCAGGTCCTAATGTCAACACAAAATCTATCTCCCAAAAGTCTGAGGTACCTTGTCCATATTTGACAACTTGTATTCTAAAAGCATAAATCACTGTTGGCAAAGTGACTATCTCAACTAAGTCTGCAAAATTCAATGCTTGTGCACATGATGAAACCAGTAAATAATAGGCAATCTCTACATAGGAGGCCCAGGCAGAACACAGAATGGTCACATCTGCAACACAGGAATCATGTTAGCACAGAGGAGCTGGGAAGGTTGCTCAATGACAGCAAACATTCAGCAGAAAACATTTTCTGTGTAAAACTGAGACCCAAAGTTCACCCAGAGACGAACTTTGCACTCCTGTGTCAGATGCTGCAGGATACAGGAGTAACACAAGTACCCCCATGAAGAGAGGAGAAAAGCTCAAAGCTGCACTGTGAAAGGAATGAGGGACTTGTCTTTAAAATCCAGCTGTGGGTCTGCTGGTAGATAAAACTAGCACTGAGAGACAAAAGAAGCAATGGGAAGGATTCCACTGATTGATGAATGGAAAGAGAGAGATTTGTCTTTACAAACAAACTGTAGGTCTGCTGATAAATGAAATAGGATACTGAGACATGAAAGAAACAACGGGAAGAACCATAAATTCCATAGGAATTAAAAAAAGGGGGGAGGTATACATTAGAAGGGATCTTAGATATTAGGCATTTCAGGAAGTCTGTACCTCTCAAGTACCTCAGCCAATGGGGAAAGAGAGAGGGAAATATGGTTGGGAAATTGGGATAAAAAGGAGGCTGCGTCCTTCAAAAATTTGAGAGATCCCATGGAGAATGCCCCATGGCCTCTCCCTTTATTCAAATAAAGTTACAGGACTCCTCTGTCTCCTTTTTGGACATAAACCTCTGGTGTTTGTGGATTAATTTTCCTGACAACTGGGAAGGCCACCCTGTTGTCAGCACACTCACTGTAGGAAAATTCAGCAAAGTAATCATGGCTGAAGTTCATAAAACAAGTCAGAAGTGATAAATAATTTTAAGTGGCTATTTATGTTTCCACATATGGAAATCACGAGAGAAATGTGTCTTAATCATAATTCAGCCACAAATGACCTGCTGGAAATGTCTCATGTATCTTTGCTTACAGCAAAGAGTTACTGTGTACCCGTCTTCCACCTTCATGTCAACATTCTTTAGCAGAAAATTGCCTTTTCCTACATTTCTTCAGCAAAGATTCAAACTAAGTGTCACTGACCTGAATTCAGAATATATCAATTATGGAATTGCCTAGGATTTAAACCACCAAAAACTTTACCAGAATCTTATACTACAAAAAAGATCAACCTGGTTTCTGTTTCCCTTTTCATTCCCCACCTCTTGGTGCGCTGCCAGATACAACCCCTGGGATTTTTTAGTTTTTATTTCAAAGCTTCATACATCATCTAAGCTATCCAGGGAGGAAGAAGAATATATAATGCATTAATAACACTAGAAAGAGGTTTGAAGGGTTTGAAGCATTAGTGCTAAGTAGACCATGATCTTTACTCACAGGCAGAGCCACAATTTTTGCTCCTTTGGCTGATGCTTCTCTCACCAGTCCACAGGCTCGGTGGAGATTATCTGATTTACCAGCAGACACGTGAAGCTGGATAAGAGCGAGGCGGAAGGCTGAGGGCAGAACAGAAAAGAAATTATTCCTCAGAATTCCCCCAGGAAGCTCTTCCAAATTTGAATTCAGTCACAAGCCTTGAAGAAAACAAATGAGTTTATATGTAAGCATATACACCAACCACTACCAACTGGTTCTGCAGTCTGTCTCTGACTCTGGAAACAGCCTCTGAACACAGGGAGAGCACTGAAACCGAGGATTGCTAACGGGAACCACGCGTGGTCCCCACCCTGCAAAGATCAGAGCTCACGTGCCAGCAACACCCACTCCATGTTCTAGGGGAAGGGGCCTGTCACATGCATGTTACAGACAGGGAGAACACAGGGGTCCCCAGCCTCTCCTTTTCCAAGCTGCTGTGCACTGTGGCAGCCCATTTTCCTGTGGCACACATCTCTGATAATTGCTGCAAGACCTAAAATGTCACTAGCACACTAAAGGACTGGATAATCCCCAAAGCACCAAATAAAGGAATAGTTTGCTTTTATCCCTCAATTCACACCTAGTCTGGGAAATGGCTATGAAAGCCAAGAAAGGTTAACATCTTTCCTGATCATTTCTTAGTAATCTGTTTTCTGGCCAAGTTGCAAGTGTTATCAACAGTTTCCACACCCACTAAGCAGGATATATACTTGCAGACTCTCCAAGTACCCAAGTTCTGTGCACACCCCTTGGACTTCCTTCTATGTATCTCTGAGTATGCAGAACTGTTTCCTCTAAAACCAACCAACCTTCTCTGGCTTTATAAAGAAAAGTATCTCCGTTTCATAGCACCTCTCCTGTCTGGAAAACTCCCCCATCATACAGTCAAAGATCACAATAGGAAAAAGACAAAGCTGGAAACAACACAGTCCCAGTGGTCAGGGAAGCTGGAAAAGCTGATTCAAGTGAAGATGAGACTGGGTCAAGAGCAGTCGAGATACATCTTTTTTCCTACACAATTCTCACTTCAGTAGCTAAGCAGCTAATTTCTAGAAGTTAAGCATATGATTAACCGCTCTCTCTGCCACTCTTGATGTGAGAGACTTTTACTGTGGGCTCTACTGAGCAAACAAGGTTTCTCTGGTATTCTGAACAGATGTAACCATAGATTCCAGACCCACCAAGATAATCATACTAGGGATCTGTAAAAAACTTCACAGTATTTGTGGAATGTGTTTTAGTTCAGGCAAGTTGGACACTTAAAGATTTACACTTCAGCGTAAAATGGAAAAAAAGCAAAAGGCACCAGGAAAAAAATCCCATAATGTTTAAAACACCAGGAAACATAATTAAGGTAATTAATATTATTTTCCCTATGCCTCAGGTTTGGAGTTTGTTAAGGTGCAAAACTGAGGCTCAGCCATAACAGAACACATCTATCTGTGCCACAGCTTCGTTTACAAACATTCAGATGTGGAAGCAACAGAAATGCAGAGATATGTGCAGCAGTGCTGTAGAGAAAGACCTCTACTCCCAGCCTTTATCAGCTGCCTCAAAAGCTTTTTTAAAAGCAATTCTCAGGATAAGCCTAAAGCAATGTAGGCCACAACCAGGTAAAAGCATATCGGAGTAAAATAATGGCTCACTTTCGTACCACTACATTACAAAGCACGCTTGGTTTTTTTAAGATCGGAAGCAAAGCACACCCGATTTGTTCGCATTTCTTGACGCGCTGACCCCTGCAGGGCGAGCGCCGTATCCCGGTCTGTGCCCAGCGGAGCGCCAGGGCAGCTCCCTTCTCCCTGCACTACTCCACCCCCTCCGCAGGCTGTGCCGGCGCCCAGCACCGAGGCCTTCCCCGGTCGCACCGGGGCCGGAGACTCCGGGGACGCGCGAAGCGAACCCCTGGGGAGCCTCTGCCGGCCGGGCGGGGGCCGGGACCGCGGGAGGAGAGGGACAGGAAAGGCTCCCACTCACACGCCATGGCTCCGCCGGCCGCCCGCATTCCCGGCACCGCCCGGGCCGGCGCCGCACGCGGGGGCTGCCGGGACTCGCAGTGCCGGCCCCGGGCCGCCTTCGCTGAGAGCCGCCCTGGCACGGCCTTCGACTGGCACGGCCTTGAGCGGCACGGCCTTGGACCGGCCCCGGGCCGGCCTTCGCTGAGAGCCACCCTGGCACGGCCTTCGACCGGCACGGCCGGGGCCGTGACCGTGACCCGCGCTCCGAGCGGCACCGCGCACGGATCAGGCCCCCCCGGCCCGCGCTGGTGGCAGCGAGCGGGCAGCGCTCCCCCCGGCCCGTTCAGCGCCGACAGCGACAGCAGAGCCCCCACAGCTCCGGCTGTGCCCAGAGCCTCTTAGCCCGGCCCTACGCAGCAAGCCCCGGCAGCCTTAAGTCTGCGAAGGGCTGATCCCAAAGGACCTGTACCAGTTTACAGGTAACTCATTCACCTGGGACATCCCCGTCTTTCTTTATAGGAGCGGCATCTCCCAAGGTACAAATATCTCCACAGTGGATGTGGAGCACTGTCCACTTCTGGGCTTCTCCGTGCTAGAAAGACAAGGAGCTACTGGAGAGGGTTCAGTGGAGCCTACGAAGATGATTCAGGGTCTGGAGTGTCTCTGCTATGAGGAGAGACTGTGGGAGCTGGGCCTGTTTAGTCCAGAGAAGGGGAGACTGAGAGGGATTTTACGAGTGCATATAAACATCTCAGAGGCATTTGTCGAAAGGGTGGTGCCAGACTCTTTTCAGTGGTACCCACTGACAGAATGAAGAGCAATGGCTGTAAACTAAACCACAGAAAGTTTCACCTCAACGTGAGGAGGAACTTCTTTACACTGAGGGCGGCAGAGCGCTGGAACAGGCTGTCCAGTGAAGTCTCCCTTTCTGGACACATTCCAAACCCCCTGGACAAGTTCCTGTGTAGCCTTGCTCCAGGTGACCCTGCCTTGGCCGGAAACTTGGACTAGATGAGCTCCAGAGGTCCTGTCCAACACTGCCAATTCTGTGAAGCCAACACACTAAGTACCATGCTGGTCTTCCTTGGCTTTAAACACCAAGTGCTCCCCTGTACTCAGTACAAAACATTGCTGCCTCATGTACATATTTTCCAGCCTTGGGCTTTTTAGAAGCATGTTTGTAGAATTGTAGATTTATGTTGTGTAGCAGTATTTCTCACACAAGATTGTATCTGTAAGCTGAAAGCACATGATGGCAGAATGATCAAAGATAAAATGGGAAAATGGGTAACCCAGGGTGATCAATCACACCTTCCCTTTCAGGAAACATACAGAGAGATAAAGGATGGGAAGTGCATAACCACTGTAAAATGCACAGCCACTACTGCTTGTAGGAATTACAAACCTTCCTTCAAGCAGAGAACTGGTCAACCTGCCCCTTGGAGCAGTAAAGGGAACGACTCATCCCAATCTACCAAGCCAAAGGATGGCAGAACAGACAGTGCAGCAGCCCTGAGCAGGCCTCCTTTTTATACATGCCCATGTAGTAGAAAGAGCTTATATAATTTAAAAAAAATTTTTCCCCCCAAACATCACACTTTGCAGGGTTCCAGGTGTATCAAAAGATACAAGCACAGGTGAGACTCATGTGTTAGGGCTAACAGGAAAAGGCAATTAAAAAATTGCAACTCTGCATTCAACTGTATTTTTGGTGGGTAATACATGTGAAATTCTTTAACACTTGCTATGAAACAAAGGTAAGAGTTTTCATTTAGCAGGGAAGTTTACTCCAAGACTTTCTTTCCTCCTCCAGACCTCATTTCTATCACTCTTGCTTTGTAACAACTGTAACCTTTAACAATATAGACAGCAGTGCATGCACAATAAAACAAGAGCCAACATATCTCTAGCAAATAATTAAAAAAAAACACCTTGAAAACCTTGAAGGTGAAAGGGAAAGGAATTAGGATACCAGCTATTTTGATTTTTCTTTTCAAAAAATGTCACTGCAGTCCAATGATTAGAACTACTCAGTAATAAAAATACTAACTACAGGTATGTACACTATAAGGCAAAAGTGGCCCTTAAACTGTGGGTATAGATGCACCAGCACCATTCAAATTATTCATAGTTTGGGCTGAGCTTTTTAAGATAAGAGGTCTGTTGATAACGTGTACATTGCCTTAAAATTTACAAATAATTAGCCTCCAAATGGCTTGGATGATATGTTTCTACAGAAAGGATTTAAGAACTGACTTCCTGTTGCTTTACTTGCTGTAGATCTCAAAGCTCTGCTGTATTTGCTGTCCTCACAGTGAAGTGCACACATTAGCCACGTTCCACATTTAATACTCAAATACACCTATTCAACAACTGAGTGTCATTTTCACTTTTTCCCCTCCTGACTAGGAGAAATGTGTTGTATCATCCTGTCAACATTTTCCTAATAAAAATATGATGCTGAGAAGTACAGAATTTATGCAGAAACCTTTTCTATAACTTGATTAATTCATTTTGACCCTTCTGTGAGTGCTTACTATGGCTCACGCAAAAGTCCATAACAAAATTAACTTAAATTCTGAAATACTTACATTAAGAAGTCACTGGCAATAGCTCCCTATGATCCATAATCAGCTTCTTCAATTCCAAAGATCAAATTCACTTCCATTTACAAAACACCTTTAGGAAAAACTTTTAATTGATTCAGAGAATGTACACAGTATGCAACTAAATGCCTTCTGACAGAACAAGTTATGTTCAAATTGTACTGGTTTATTTACAACTGTAGTTTATAAACAGTAGCACAAACATCTTTACATGAAAAAAATCTCATTGCTGAAGTAGGCACAGAGTCAGAGACTCTTGAGGATATTTTCAGAAGGGATTAGGAAGAGGAAAATGTAATACAAACAACAGCTGCTGGGCAAAACTATAAATACATGAGCATTGGCCCAGGTGCAATTTCATGCAAATATCTTCAACAGTTCAAGTTCTATTGGTGTTTACTCAGATACTAAGAAGAAAAAAAAAGGTAATTAGTTCCAGAATTAAGGTGCCCTAGCTTGATTCCTAGTAAAATAACTTAGAATAAATGTTTTTTTATAAAGGTCAGTTTAACTTATTTTACCTTCCAATTAAGTATCAAATCATAGGCTTTGATTTAAATACTCAGAAGATTTCATGCAGCAAGGCTAATCCCCATTATCTTTATTTCACAGTTTTGGGTGTTTTCCCCATCAGTCTACAAAGATGCTCTGCCTTGTCCATAAGAACATTCCTGTACTGAGCTTTGAACAAGAGAACCATTCTTGAACAAATGGAAACCTTAATGATGAACAATTATATAGTTGCCATTTCCCAAATATTTACTAATTTATAAGTTGTTACTCAAAATAATATAAACAAATGCTTGAAAAAAAATGAAGGCAACTGGTTAACTGGTAATTTACCACAGGTATACAGCACTGGAATTTATTCCCTGGTTTTGTGTGCATTCATCTTCTTGCTGAACACACCTTTGGTCAGTGTGTGCTCACTTTTGTGCTGACCTGAAGGGTTCTAAACATCTAAATTTCTTAGATATTTTGTTCCTGAGGAGCAAGGCAACTTGTCAACTGTGAGTCATATTCTGTCAAGAAACATGCATTTCAATGCACACACTCATCTTTACAAGAGAAACAGACTCAACCTATGAAATGTAAAATTTTGCATAATTTAAAAAAATCACAACCCTGTAGTAAAAACTACAGTTAATTTCAGTATTGAAAAATAACCCTTTTCACCAATTCCCATTATTTAGCCTAGCAGCTGGTAAAATTTTAAAAACCCCTTAATTTTACAAATTGCTTGTATTTTTTTCCATTTATCTGCAGCCCAAACTGGACTTAACCGTTTTTAATGCAAAATCAGTATTTTTAAGATTTGTATCCGCTCTGCTCATAAACCTAAATTTTTAATTAGCTTTTGGTACAACCCAGTATCAAAAGGGGCAAAATCAAATTTCTAGACTGTAGGCAATGGAGACATTTTATTTGCAAGGGACAGTAATTTAAATTAATTAATTAATTAATTAATTTTCAACTGCTTCACTGTATCTTACAGTCTTTCATTCCTTTAACACACTTAATGTGAACCCAACTGCATCTGCTCTTGCAAAGATGCAGATCACTCCCATTAAGGCTGCATTAAAATGAAACAAACTGACCTTTATAATAAACATTTCTCCAAAACAAAAAAATTATAATTAAAAAAAAACAAACAGAAGTCCTGTTCAGAAATGGATAATAATTTACCCTATCTTAAGCCTGCTACTCAGGCACTCCCACCAGCAACAGAAAAATTCTCTTAAGTTAGTATTCAGTTGGGAAACAGTCAGCTTGTGTTCACATACAGTATCTTGGTTGCTTCTTCTTTATAAACTGGTCTCTACAAAGTCTTTATTTATTAACTCTCCAAGGCATCCAATACTTTCATGATCTGTTGTTTTATGGCTTTGGTAGCATCACCTGCATTTGGAATCAAATACCTTAAAAAAATAAGAAAAAGCCATCATTAATTCACCATAAAAATTTTGAGTATAAATTCCATAATTATTTTGATTTTTCGTCTATCTGGGAGGAAGAGTGACATATATTAAAATGAAAAAAATACTAATAAAATAACATTTAATTCCTGATTATACTATGAAATATTTTCTGTTTGTGAACTTAGAATGGTTGAGGAGTACTTCACAGGCCATCTTGGGAAGAAAAACTGACAATAGGATAGTCAGGCCATTCAAGATCTCTACAGACAGCACTGTCTGACTGAAGCATAACAGTTCTTGCTTGCTTTTTGTTTTGTGGTATGTGTTTGGTTTTTTAATTCCTATAGGAGCTCTAGATCAATCTGCTCCAGTCCACAAGGTGGTGATGAAGTAATTCAACAAGCAGCAAAGCTCTCTGCAAAATTTTAATTTATCTTTGTTGACCTACTACAAACCTAAGGAGCCAACAGGCATAGACCCACATCCCTGGTTAGGTAGGAGACTCATCTCCCCTGTCTCATGAAAACAGAGCATCCACTGCACATAGTTCTCTCCAAGGAAGAGGATGAGAAAACTTCCAACTGGTATCAGCACCCTTCTTAAAACAGTGCCAGGAAACAGCAGGCTACAGCAGTGGAAAAAAACTTGATACACCCCTCTGCCTGACCCCTTCCCCCCTCTTAAGCAGCAAATGCTGAGCATGGCAACATGTAACTTCCAGGATCAGGTTTCAGGGAATCAGTGTTTTGAGTTTAGGCTTCTGGACTCCTTGAACAACACACAGAAAGAGTCAGATGTCCAAAAAAAAGACACCACAGAAGAATGACCACTCTGTTCCATCCCACTCTTCAGAAATCATATTTTAGCTGCAGATAGCAGCCTATTTCATTTAAGACATATTACAAAAGAAAACACTTGCACACATCCCATCCCCAACAACCACAGTTGCAGTCTCTCTCTTCTGGGTCTCATAAACACTCCTTGTTTTGCTGGCAGATTCTTTTTTTCTAGTTCATATCTGAATTGTGTATTCCTAAATAAAAACTACTACTTTTGAACTCAGTTCTGGGAATTATAGCAAACCCCTGCTTTCCACTGTACAGCATCCTGGACATCATTACCACTTACACCTCTGCTACTGAAATGGTTTACCTTTCAACTGCCAGAATTTCTATGCCTGAAGTATTGCTATTTCCATATTTAAAGGTGATTAGTTCTGGGTGTTTCTTCTTGGATGTGATTTTGACAACAGAGTTGAGTGCCTGTCGAGACTGTATGTAAGCCAGTCCTTTTCGTGATGGAATCTCCCTCAAACAGTACATATGAGTTGCTGTTACCAGGAGATGACTTGAAGAAAAAGAAAAATACAAATTAGTTTCATTAATTAATTACGTATCAGCTATTTAGAAAGTTAAATTCTATGAATAAACTATTCATAGAGAGAGCTAGATAATAACAGCTACCAAATCTAAGGAACAGATTTAATACTGTCATAATACCTAATTAAAAAGCTCTACAAAATACTTTAGAGTTTCCCTGAGTACTGTAGCATAGCTGTTTCTGAAAACAAGCCTGGCATCACCCCCAGCATACAAAGCCAGAGTAGGCAGTTCCCATGGTCACCCCAACACAACAGGCTCTGCTCTCTCAGCACAGATCACAGACACCAGTACCATGTCAGGCCACACACAGAGCATGGGAAGTGACTCCAGCCTCCCTCTCCCTCTTCAATCACACCCAAGCCTATCCCTCCACCTACAGAGGGGCAGCTCTACACATGGAGCATCAAACTGTTCAAAGGATGTGCTGGGCACTCCATGCCTGTCAGTCCCTGTGCCACCACTAACACTGACCCACTGATCTGCCCTCTCAGTGCAGGACCAACTTTTGCCTTCTTCATGGAAGGAATGCATGTTCAGCTGCAGTGAGAACACACTGGCTGAGTTTCAATTCAGTTTGAGAAATCACACTAGGACTGATTACATACAATCATACATCATAAATGACAGATCTAATGGGAAAATAAAAATAAAAGGCTAGAACAGACCATGATGCAAGAGAAATCCCATCAGAGGTTTCTATTGTTCAGATTCAACAGGATATGCACTCTTTGGGGAAGTCAAAGTACATCAAGCATCATGTTCTGCTCTTGCAGCATTAGCAAGGCCACGGAATCTTAGGGGCAAGATGGGTGTGAAGTACAAGACACAGAGACAGGTAAATGTGAAAAATGTAGCTATGGATACTTGGGTCTACCTGGTGTTGCAAATAAACCTATGCATACTTAAAATATTTTTCTTACTATCCTGTTCTTCAAAGCAAAACTTCACACCAGGTTTTATACATAATTGCCATTCTATAACACTGCAAATACAAGAATGCAAATACAGTAACACGTTGTTCTAGGTTGTTTCACACTTTCATTTTCTAGTTTAATATAAAGGATAAGTTAAGTGACCAAGGCTTTTTTTTAGAATGTATCTCACGATGGACATTTTCCTTGAATTTAGGATTAATTTCAGTACCTGGGAAACATATGTCCATTTTCTTTTACTTCATTACATGGAAAGTTATACTTCACATCAGGTTTATTTATCCATGTTTGGATGTTGACGACCTCTTTTCGATCATCATCTGACATTGAGGAGCTATCAATTTCATCTGTTTTGAAGGGAGGGGGTAAAAATGTTAAAAAAGAAAAAGGAGACAGTATTTTCACACCCATCAACCAATTTTCAATTTGCTTAAAACCACTGTAGCAACACTGGTTCAAGGTCCACCTAAACATACAGAATTATTGAGAGGGAAGAAAGAAAAAGGCAGGCATAGCTGATATTTCTCTCAATTTTCTCTCAACAAACAAGTATTTTTAGCTCAGTGGGTATCTCAGGCTGGTCCAATTTGTCCATTCAGTAATGTTTCATGGATTTCTTTCACATGGACTTATCCAGACTTTCCTTGAAGCCATATGAACATTTTGCATTTAAATCATCAGTATCTTTTGGCAAGGAGTACCAAAACCAGGACAACTACAGTCCAGGAGAGTCTCCTCTTGTGGCTTCTAGTTTCTTTCACAAGAAGAAATGAACACCTATTGATCCCTTTGTGGATCACTTTTGCTCCCTGAAAATGCCTCTTTCACATGACAAAACTTCTAACACTCAGCTGTGCCTTTTGTGAAAGTCCTTTCACATCTTTCCTCACCCTTTCTCACTCCTTTCTGAATCTTCTCCTGTTCAAACATTGTTTCTGACATCAAGGGTAGAAGACACACAATATTTGATGTGTGGGTGAACCATAGATTTCTGAGCATTTGCTTTGCTTTTCTGACTGCTAATGAGTACTTATTATAAACCCAGTGCTCCTGGACACAGCAAAATCACTCTACCACTTTGGATCTGAAACTACAAGTGGTTGGGGGTTTTTTCATGTCTTTCTTGCATTAAATTCATACTGAATTTCATGTGCCATTTTATTACCCAGTCACTGAGATTAGCAAAAGACTCAAATAACCTTGGATCATTAGCAAAATGTTGCCTTTGGCTTCATATCCTTTTTTAAGGACATTTAAGAACATATTCAAATCCAAAATTTTCAGCACAGATCTCTGTGTATCACCCAAAACTCCTGCAAGTGTTATCATTCAGTTGCAAAATACTACTTTTATGTCTAAATATGGTGATTATGTTTACATAGTAATTTTGGTGCTACATTAGAAGAATTTTAGAATCCAGTTATCTAAAACAATCAACTATAGTAACTCCATACAAATTACTCCCAGAAATACCTCAGTATAGCTCTTTAAAGAGCCTTTTTCAAAGCCAGTTTCCCACACTTTCTTAGTAAACGATTTACTTCAATGCAATTCAGAATTTGAAACACACTTTTGGAAAAGGTTTTCACTGAAAAATACATTATGAAATTGAAGGAAATGGAGCAATAATCCACCCTCGGGTAACAGAATCACAGAGTGGCTGAGGATAGACAGGATCTTTGGAGGTCACTTGGTCCAACCTCCCCTGCTCAAGCAGATCCTCCTAGAGGAGGCTGCAATTATTAAAGTTGATTACAGCTGACTGCAATTATTTACTACAGAAAAACCCCAAACACTAAAACTTCACAAAAACAATTATACAGAAACAGGTTCACTTTTTGCATTCTTCTTTATCAAGATTATATATATTTCACTTCATATGTATTGGCTTTGCTTACTCAAATTGCACTAATTCTGCTTACTTACCAAGTGTAATAGTGCTTTTAAAAGCAAATATAAATAGAATTTAGCAAACAAGCATTACTGAAAATGTGTTCTAGACAGTCTGTCTTGGAGGAGCTGGTTTTCTGAAACTACACAGACTTTGCCAAGCAATATTATAGATGCTCAAAGAACTGTGCAAACTTAATTACATGGCATTTGGAGAAATACCTTGTTAGCATTAAAGCTTCTGCCTGATAATTTCACTTTGCTCCTTCACTATTTTTATTGTAGATGATGATCAACTGTTTGTCATTAATGTTACTTAAACCTGTGACTCTCATTAATCTTCCTGCATTGCTGCTTTTGCATGTCAAAGATTCTCAGACTAGTTACTTGTTTCTCCCATGGAAGCCAAATATGCCTTTTGGCCACAGAAGAGTTATTTGTGAGATGATGACTGGGAGTGGGCTAAAACTACCAGAGCAAAACCAGGGCAGCAGTAGGTCTGCACCATTCTAATATTAGAATTCCTCCCCAAAAAACCTGCAAACAAACCTTTATGAAATGTGAGGTGTTCCAGTTTTGCTTGTAGTTTTTCAACTAGATAAAAAATTTAAATAAGAATTGCATGGTTTTTTCTACACCAATCTGCATGCACATCAAGAGATGAATCAATTATTAATACACTGAATGCTGAAAAGCAAAGTCTGAAACACTGGAGAAGTGTGCATACATTAGCCATTTAAAATCTAGCTCCAACTATATTTCAGAAATTCAGATTATTACACTAACTGACAATAGTAGACATTTAAACTGAGATACATCAGTCAAGTTGGGTCTTTTTACATTTTGCTTACTGTCATGAGTAATAAAGGTGCAATAACCAGTTTACACGTACAAGATCAGTGTAGAAAAAGACCTTTACTACAGATATAGCAAGTGAAGACAAAAGATCCTCTAAATCTGCTTATTTCAATTTCTTCCTGTTGGCTATTTGGTGCCTAGCACAAATCATTTTTTATTTAATCTGCTACTACGTATTTGAAGAGGGTTGATCCTAGGCATTACCACAACACACATGAACAATACTAATAGACAAGTATCATATTGCAAGACAAAGATGTAATATACACTCTTTGATTTAGTACAACTTAATAATTTTATCTAAATAAGCTAATCTAGGTAAGAGAAAAATCTTCTACTGTACCAGTATCATATTCCTCTTCGTCTCCGATGCTGAATACTGGCTTCACACCACGGTAGGGTTTTCCTACTCTGTCACTGCTGCTGACGTGTCTGTTGGCAATGAAAAGGGCAGGAGAGGGCATGGGACAGGAGAAGAAGAGCAACTTTCAAACTGATGGTCTGAGTTCCACAGTAATGTATTAGCAAAATGTAAACACAGCTGTGCAACAGAGAAGGACAAGAGAATTTCATGAAGCTGCCTGCAAGGAAGACGAGAGTGACCCATCAAGCAACTTGGTTAGTGAAAGCACATAGTTCAGTTACTGTGTGAGGCTGGCTGACTGTTGTAACAAAGAAAGTGAAAAGAAATGCTGTTTTGTTTTTTAAAACCCCCCAACTTTGGCTCACCTTGTCAAAAGGTAACATACATTAGAGACCTGAAACAGACACGCTAAGTTTCTGGCATGTAACTAAAACATATCTGGACAGTCAGGGCAACTTCACAAGGATGCCAAACTTAGATGAACAAAAAACCCAATGACTATTAACTAAGATGTCTGGCAGTTAATTTTTCTGGTTAATTACTCAAAAGATAACAAAATGCCTTAAGAACTACAAAGTGGGGTTATTGCAAACCACCTGCTGTGGTCTAAACCCTGACTTCCTGTTCATTACTTTCAGCTCGAGTCAAATCTTGAAATATTTGCTCAAACAGTTCCTACTACTACAATCCCAGCACCACTGTGATAGTGATGTCAAAAAGCACATTTAAATTGTTCCTACAGATCATATCAAATGACACAAACACACAAAACTGAGTCTTAATGTGTGACAGTAACATTGCAAATCCTGAGATAGTTTAAAGCTACAGCTCACAATGCTGTGATTACATGATCACAGCTGAGTCAAAAGCTCTTGCCCTTAACTGTTGAGAATACCTGAAAAATATGAGAAAAACCTGAAAGTTCAGAAAGCCACAAAACAGGCAATTTCTGAATAAAACCAAACAGTTCACGATTTTAGCCTTTAGAACAGGCAATGCTTAGCAGATTTAAGAAACCCAAAAGGAAACCAAAAAACTTGCCTGGCCCTTTCCTCCAGCTCAATAACCTCTTTCCCCATACTGTGCATTTATGCTTTCTACAAACTCTAAGCCTTGGCTCCTGTTTTATGGACATCCACAAACTCCAGTTTACATGCTACTGTAGAACCAAGCTGGACAGGGAACAGGTTTAGTAATAGGCAAATTAATGCTAATACTTAGGAATACCTGAAAGTAGAATTGAAAGTTAGAAAAGAAAACATTTGCTATGGGTAAAATTTGCTAATATAAACAAAATAAGGGAAAGTTAAAAAAACCAACTAAATAGAAATGCAGTCTACAATGGCACAAAAATAAACATACAATAACATGCTCATTAGTGTTTAAGACAATAAGCATCAATGACACTGACAATTAAAGAGGGTAGTGCTTCTATATGGAGGCTTTTGTAAATATGCTTTAGTAATACATAACCAATTGAGTAAGAAGCAGCACATTTAAATAATGTCAAATTGAATTATACAGAGAGGATCTAAGAGCAGATCTCACTGGGGTTTATCAATTGAAGTTAGTCAAGACAAGAGAATAAACAGGAGAGTAAAAAGCTACTTTATAAAAACCTGGTAACATCTTAAATATAAATTGATTCCCTTTAACCTGGTTATGTGGAAGGCCATCATTACATGGTTATAAAACTGAATGCAATGTCCTTTGGTGGCAAACTTGCCAAATGAAACATCCCAGTGATAAACACAAAGTAGATTTAATTGGATGGATGCAGAAAAAATGCCATTCTAGGTTTTTAAGAACTGCAATTTTAAGAAAATACTCTAGGGATACATAGTGTGAGCTAATTTATTATTGCATCTACCCAATGAAAGAAGATATGCAATAGAAGTGAAAGGAATATGCAAAATAACCGAAATAAAATCTCAATATATCAAAACTTCTTGGTTATAAATACAGATTCATGCATCTCTGAGTTATTAAAGAGTCACCATATATTTAAACTGGTATTTTAACACTTTCTTACCATATTCTAGAAACAGATCAACAAAATGTGGGGTACAATCCCCATGATCTTTAGTATTCCTAAATTAACAAAATATACTATGTGCTATTGGGCCATTCCCATTGTACTTCTTTTATAGAATATGGTTAACATTACTACAGATTTTGCTCACACAAACACCTTTCTGTGATGCTTTTGGGTGAATCCCAGCTCAAATTATGTACAAACTACTTGAAAGAAAAATTTGTCAAAAATGCTTGAAAACCCACTTTGAAAATTTTCAATAATTCATCCAGCATTAATCTTCATGCATTTCAGTGTGAGAAGGTCAAAAGCTACAGAACTCCTAAAGTATAACCAAAGTTGCAAAGTGATTATACATGAGCTTCTCTTCAGTCATCGCAAGTAATTTTGTATAAACTCAATTCACAACTTTTATTTCTGAAATAATTTTAAGACACTGTATGAGAAGCAAATATGAAGGGCCTCCACCTTTGCATGAAATGGAGTAGTTATGTGAACAAGATGAGGTAGAATTGCAAAGCATATTTACTTATTATCATTTTTCTTTTCCCAGTACTGAGCATGTCTGTTTCTATCAGCATGTTCTATCCCCATGTGATAAGACACATAAAAATTTGAGACTTCCAGACAGAGTTTCCATATGGGTTCCCTGTCATATCTAAGTTCTGATGATATTTTATGAACAGTTTACTTTTCATATTTATAGTTTCTCTTGTTAAAACCTTAGGCCATAATTTGCTCAATAATTGCTCTTGGTGTCTTCTGCTAGTACAGGTTACTAATAAAATGTATATAGGAAATGACAGGTTTTAAAAAAAATCCATAAAAAGCAATAGTAAGGAAGAGAACAGAAACAACAAAGCAGAAACTAAGAGAAGAAAGCACTGCCAATACATTCTTTTTTCTTCCTTTAGTGTCTTGACCAGTGCTTGTAAAAAGCAATAGTTTTAATATATTTAAATATATTTTTAATATATTTAATATAATATAGTTTTAATATATTTCAAAGAATTAAATTAATATCAAAATACACAAG
>VZRX01007304.1:0-24075 GCA_013398075.1 Notiomystis cincta | reverse complement strand
AAGTAACTTCCAATATTGCTTTCCAGCAGAAATTTAAATGGATCAGTTTATCAATGCTGCGCAACAAAATAGAATGTATCACAGTTGTGCTGGCTCTGCAAGGCAAATAACATGAACATGGGATCAGCTATTCACAATCAGTTATTGCTCTACAAAGTTTATTTTGAAGCAGATAAAAATTACTAAAATGTAAGTACTGATAATATTTCAAGAGTTACTATTCATTTTATACATAAAGACTACTCAGAATATAAACATCCAATTTCTTTCTAAATTCTGCCAAACATTTATACAGTAATACATTTATCACTCATTGAATGAGATTTAATCAATTTTTAATTATCAGAATTTAATTAAATGCCCTTTCTTCATGTGATACTCCAAGAAATTTATCTTCTATAACAATAACTATTTCATATTTTTAAAGTTCAATTTTGGACAACCAAAAGAATTCTGAAATACATATTTGTAACACTACACATCTATTCAGTGTACTTGTCACAGATCTTTCATTCTCTTGATCATTTTGTCTTGTTTTACCTGAATTCAGTTGTACAGTATCCTTTGAGAAATATTATAATTTATTTTTAACTGAGATGTCTTCAATGAATTCTTTAGAAAGATGATCAGATCTCTTGAGTGGATATAATGAACCTAGAATCCCTTAAAGCATATAATTACTGTGAAAGTTTTCCATAATTTACTCCACATATAAGAATTTCAACAGCCACTGGGGCTTATATGTACTACTTACATTCAAAAGCTTCTTCACTGTCATTGTCTTCATCAGAACTGATTTCAGCATATTTTGGTTTCTCATTAACTGTGCTACGTTTGCGCTTGTTCATTTTCACACGTTCACAAAGTGGCATGGTGGATTCAATTTCTGCCAGGAGATCAGGAGGCAATTCCTTTAACACTGACTGATCTATGCTACCTATTAGTGAAGAGTAAGAAGAACAAATGTGAACCTGAAGATAATAATAAAGGCTCAACACTACAGTCCTTTCTCAGGAACTGCTTAAAGTATATCCACTAATAAATATTAGTGCAGTGAAATGTATTTGGATGTATTTGACAGCCCTTTCTAAAGTTGCATTTATTGTTCACACTGCAACTAGAAATTAACATAATACATTGCATACACATTTCCTTCAATAAAATATTGTTAGGCATATAAACAAATTGAAATTAGTGAATTTTCTTTGTAAAAAGACATTCTTGCTCTATTTCCACAAAATTTAGTCTTATTTTGCTTCATTCTCTGAATTCAGCAGGTTTTCTAACAGTGTATTTAATTTAAGGATTCATTATGCCTAATTAACAGTTCTGTTTATTCTCATTCAAATTATTCAGTGTACATGAGACAGTAATCTTCCTATTTCCAGCAGTTAGAGACAATCTGTGGCAGAATCTGTGGGGTCTTATCCCTAAATACAGACAAAATCATTGACATTTCAATCTCTACTTCAGATTTTTTTTTCTTACCTCTTATTAGTAGTTTTATAATGCAACCCAATTTTTTGCTTGATTTTGTTACAAAGCATAGTTGAAATATTTTCATTTAATATAGAAAAACAGCAAGGTGAAACACATCGGGTTTCTTTTCCACAGAGGTAAATACTTAGATATCATCACATGATTCTCAGCACATTTTGAAACTATGATTAGGCCCATATAGTCAGTATAAAGGAATTTACAGTCAAAATATTTTACGAGCGACACAAGGAAACCAAATTAATTTACAAGTATTTCTTCAGGGATTGTTTTATTTCTTCAGGGATTGTTTGATGTCTTATCTTTATTTATCAAAGAACCTATTGCACAGATTTCAAGATTATTGGACTAAACTGTTAACCTTTTTCCAACAACAGAACAAATGCCTTTGCCATAAGTGCCTCTCTCTCCTTCTCAAGAAATAAAGAGAAAATCACCTGCCAATTGCTATACACACACACACAGACACACACACAAATTCTCCAAGAAATCATCTTCTGGATGATAATTCACTTTTTAATGACATTAACTATATCACTAACATAACTTTCAAAAACTGATTTCCATTTTTAGACAAATATTCCATCTTCTAATCCAAGTTTAGTTCCTCCTCCCCTTTAAACAACTTTAACTGGAATTAGAAGAGCCTGAATAAGAGAAAATAGTTTCCAGCAATAAAATGTTTTTACAGTCTCATATATTACTGGTTTCACTTATCTCTACAATGAAACTAATGACCAGAACATTATTTTTCTATATTTCTCAGGTATATTCATCAGGTCATCCCATTTAAGTGCATTTTAAAAAGAATTTAACTTAAAATATTGAGATTTTCAAACTGAGGTAGGAAAAGTTATTTGAGGATAGCAAAAGTTGTTCCTGCTTCCCTCATGCTGTAGTCACTCTTATTTATTTGCTTTAAATTTCCATCATTTGACAGTCACCACCTGACAGAGTTCTAAAATTCACAATATTGCTTTTAAAAATGCTAGAAAGCATTTCACAGTGTGGTTTACCATGGTACTTTGAAATGATTAGTCTATGTGGACTGGGCATTAGATTGAACGTAGGCAGAAATATGACAGCATGGACAGATCAGTTCCTCTGTGCATATCAGCAGCTGACTGGATGCCAGCCAACTCTAATCTGGATGCTGCATAGCCATGTCTGAGCAGCAGTATCCCTATATTAATACTCTTTGCATGCCTTTCCAATGTCTGAAGAGAGTTAGCATACATTCAGCCTCAGACTAGAGGAAAATTTGCACATACATGTTCAAGACAATTTCCACAGGTGTAATTGCTAGAGTGCCTCAGATCTTGGGTTATTTTAACATGGAGTCTCCATGCACTGTTGGTAATTTCATTGAAATCAGGGGGACAATACACAAGAGCATAAAGCCTATAGGAAATCTGGCCAAATATACTGCAAAAATCAGCTGCAATGAAGGAACAGAAGTTATGTTATGATTCATATGGATGCTTAACAGCTAGATGGGCTAGATGTACTTACACTAGCAGGAGTATTTTTCTACAAATATATCTTTAAGCCTCTCCTAGTCTACAATGAAAAGTAAATTTAAAAACAGAATAATTAGTAAGACATTGTTTGGAAAGGAAATAAGAAAAGGAAACAAATCAGTAATGGATTATATACCAATCTTGGCAAGAGTTCCATAACCAAATTCTAATTCAATTCAATTTCAAATTCAGTTTTAAAACTATGCCTGAATGTTTCATGATGTAATTTTAAGATTGTGAACATTTTGAGGAACTGTTAGAACAGAATTCATTCTTATTTTCCTTATACTGTGCACAAAGAAGATATCAGTAAGATAAAAAGTGATATATTTTAAGTAATAAAACCCAAAAAACCCACCCAGCAAAACAAGAAGCAAAAAATCACAAGCTACTACTTTCATACCTCCTAGGAATATCTATTCTTGCTTTCCTTACTGATTTTGTTCTAGAGGTAGAACACTACTCTGTCTTTAAAAATAAGCCAATTACCACAGTGTTAATTATACATAAACGAAAAATAAAAATGGAAGTAATGTAAATATTTGGAAAAATAACTTTATTTCCTTTTCAAAAGCTCTAAGTATTCTATGTTCTCCAATATAATTTCAACTAATGCTTAAACTTCACTCTCTCCTATTACAGATATTTCAGATGTCAGTATAAGCTTCCCCCTTTTTCTTTTATTAGGGAATATGAAAAGTTTTCTTGAATAAAGAAGGGAATAGCAGAAAAGAAAACAATAAAATTATTGCAAAGAGTTCCATAATCTATCTATAAAGTGTTTTTGTCACATTGCTCCCTGGTATAAGTCTGCTGCATGCCCAGTTTCCTTAGCTGCTGAGGATTGTAAATAATGAAATCTAAAAAGAGTTTTACTCATGCAGTACACAGGAGTTAAGCATGACTGCACATGTATGAACAATTCTGATATACATGGAAAAGGACTCCCTACCCTTTCTGAAGAATTTCAGGGATATTATATACTGTGAAACTTCAGTCAAGATTTTAAAAAATATTTTACATTATTACTTATTTTGAATCAGGGCAACCCAATCTTCACTAGAAACATCTTACTAAATTTCATTTTTATAGCTCCATATTTTATAATAAATGTACTATTTGTTCAGAGTAATAGAGAAATACTTAAGATATCCAGTTCACCATAAGAATTCAGTCACATGGCAGCAAACATTAGGTTATAAACCCTATATTAATGTCTTTTCAGTTTACAGGATATTTTTCAAAAACATTTAAAAGACAATAGAACACAAAACCGTTTGAAAGCATCTATGATCTAAACATGTATGATCAACTTAAGTTTTTCAATTTGATGTTTGCAAAGAGCTGGTACCTACTTTCCCATTACTCTACTTTCTGAAAAATTTTCCTTGTCAACAGAATAACTAAATTTTTTGCAATGTGCATGATCAGCATATATGGTATGCCTGAAATGGACTATAGGCATCAGTGTTCTTCAGACATTACTTCAGTATACTCTCAAAGCTGCTGCTACTATTGAAATAAACAAACAAAACCCATCAAAGAATGCCATCGCAACCAAATCTTTGTTCCACTGTAAGGAACCACAATGCTGATAAACTCCACATTAGTGAAACTGAAGGATGAATCAGAGTAGCTGTAAGAACAGTTCATATTAAAGAACCACGTACATTAACAACCACTTCTTCAGTGTTTTTCCAAACCTATGCAACGTTATTCATGACTTACTAGTTGCTTGCTGAAGGAAGAACATATGCTTGGTTTTATTTGATTGCTATTATAAAAAGATTTCTTAGAGATGATATTCTAGAATCTTCAGCTGTTAGTGAATATCCACCGACCATCAAGATACTTGTTGCTTACCAAGCAATCCTTGACAAAATATAATACAGCTAAAAACCAGCCAGAGAAATTCAGCTAAAAATGAGGTCTGTAAACCTCCTCCCATATTCTATTTTAATCTGGGAAGCTTTTCAAAGGGTTTTGCCATGTACAGTGAAAAGAGTTCTATAAATGTCTAGTGGATATAGTATTTCCCTTCTTCAGGTATGGCTTAAATGAAGAATAGCAAGGCACAGGTCTAATTCGAAGTTCAACATTGCTTTTTGTTCCTAACTTGATGAATGGTTTCAAGTTTGTACAACAGTCTTTAGCCAATATTTATGCAAATCTAATCTTTAGAATGATCCAAAATCACTTTGTCTTGAAGTCACATAGATCTCCCTGATTCAGGCAGATGCATCCATCACCAGAATGCCTTCAAGAGAGGTTGAATGTAAAAAAAAACCCATCAAAAAACATAACATTATTTTGGACATTTATTAGACCCATTCATATGGAAAGCACAACTATATTTTGACACAACAATTAGTGTATTCATATTAGTTTCACCTGGCTTGATATGTTAACTTCAAACAAGCAGCTATGAAAAAGGGGATGATGCTTGCTGATGCTTAGGTCAACTTTCCAGGATCAGAGAGGCTGTTCCTGCCATAAAATCAAAACCAAATCTTCTCAGTAATGATTTATTTTGCTTTTCAAACTATGGAAAGCAGATGTATGGTTTATATTTTGCTGTAATTTCCTATTAACTGACAAGTCATCAGAATTCGAAAATATTTATAAACCTAAACTCTGATTTGCTACTTCCATAAGAGAAGGTTAGTACAGTGGAAACAATCCATATCAGTTTGCTTATATGATTACTTTGAAATAACCATGACATCAAAATTTCCTGTTTGCACATACATCTATTGCAACAAATGAACAAGTGCTTGAAGAAAAACTGCCCCTGGAGTTCATTTAAAAACTAAGATTATGTTAATGAAGTCTTTGGCATAAATTAGCTTCCCATAAATACTCTTTTCTATTTCTGTGTGCTAATACTTTGTACTAAGCAAAGCTGCAGTTAATGCAATTTCATATTTGTAATCTATATGTACCTCGTATTTTAAAGTGCAAATTTTTCCACATATCAAGACATTACAGAAAAGAACACATAAGGATTTAAGAAGGAACAATGACACTTGTTTGGTGGGTGGATATGAATCTTAACTTTGTATTTCTCAGTGTTTAGAAATTTAAGTTTAGCCACTCCCCACATTCTGGAACTTCAACACTAATGAATTGCCACACATCTTCATTTTGACATTAAAAATAAAAACTTACATATTACAGCTCAATTTTGCCCTCCCCTCACTCTTTTTTAGTCACAGAAGACATTAACTGCTTACTGGACTCTTCTTATTTTGTCAATGACTAGTATATCCAGCCTTTCTGTTCTTCCCCAGATACCAAGCTCACCTTATACACCCTCTCCGAGCATTTGATAGATGATGTTCCAGTGGTTTTAGGTCTACCTCCCTTATGGATGACTAGCTTAATGTGTAACTCAATCAAGTCATTTTGGGTCATCACTATAACTACACTGAAAAATGTCCCATGTCAAACATACAGGAAGGAAAGCAGTTTCTTTCTGGATTAGCTCAATCAACATTCAAACTCTGCTAAATCAAATAAAATATACTCTTACTCCATAACAAGAGTGCCACCTTCTTGTTGGATAGCCATATCATTGTAACTACAACAGCACAGACTCACAGCTTAATTCTATTACAACCACTCGTGCAGATAAGGTTCTATTTTAGATTAAGAACTAAAAGAAAAAAGAGGGGATAAAGTACTTCTCTGCTTTATAAAGATGTTTGGAAAATAAACAACATTTAAAAGTAGTTAAATACTGTTACAGTATAGCACTCAGGCAGTACAGTGCAAAGGGCCACATGACTGCCTGTGATTAATGAATAGCTTAGTGGTTAAAGCTGAAAATTTTCAGTTATCCTTAGTGTGCAAATTTAATTACATCCTTTCCATTGTGCTCTCCCTTAAAATGCTCCATTATATCTTTACATCTCAGTCCATGGTGATCAGAGTCCCCTGCTCACCAGCACCACACTACTCCAAACAATTCTGTGTCCTGGAAAGTTTTAAGAACAGAAGGAGAAACACAGGGAAAACACTATCCTTTTTATCAAAATGGAATTTAAGGCATGAAGAAAGTACATCTGCTCATAAGACAGAAGTTACACTTTTATCTCAATACCATATCATCAGCTGAAACACACCATCAAGATGAATACTGATGAAAATAATCTGAGTAGTCATGCATTTACTTTTCTCTTTCCCATTCTCTGCCTTAAGGTTTGTGGAAGGTGTGGAAGGTATGGCAGGAGCATACCCTGGCAGGAGGGAGAGAAGTACTGTTTGGAGTATGTCCTATATCATTCCATAGAATCTGCTTGAACACATCTTTCAAAATAATTTTTTCTCATCTACCCTAATACTGGCACAAAGGGAAAGCTCTAAGCCTCAAGATAAGCAAAAGGAGAGGTTCAAGCTCTCTGGTTATATTTCAGTCCTCAGCTCTGACTGAGGTTGGTGGGTCAGAGAAGAATCTGGACACATAAACTGAATAATTCCATGATGTTGTAGGTCATCATTACCCATGGCTAAGCAGCACAGATTCAAAAAGAATTTTTCAATTGCACAAAGTACTCCTAGAAGAAAGAAATTTTTGACAGAGGGAAGATATTTCCAAAGAGCACCCTGAAGGATCCAAAGATCAAGGAACATACCCAATACATATTCTCCAAAGATGCCAAGAAGCATGAGAACTCACTTTACATTGATATCAATAATTTCCTCAATCTATCTGATTTCTGCAGCAACTATAGCCACAAGTTATTTTATTCCTTATTGCTATTCCCTAATTTCTCATCTTTATAAAAATTGATAAAAGAATGCTAGAGTAGTTTTGCAAGATAATTCACAAAAAATATAGCAGTACTCAGTAAAATGGAGCAAGATCAACAATTGAAATAAATGCAGTGCTGCACAAAGAACCTCACTTTTATGAATCTACTATTAATGCTCATAATCTGAAATTGATGACTGATACATTTTCCCAACCTTGTATTCTGATTAATTTAAAAACTGGGCCATGAGGATTCACCTAAGAAAAAAGATTTTTATTAAATATAATCAAACCAAACCTCAAATTTTCTTCTCATCAAACTCCTATATAATCAATATAATACAACCAAGATATTTGCAGAGAACAAGCAAAACAAATTCCATGATTTATATCTGGTTTGTGACTATAGGCACATCATCTGTTTTACCTTGAGCTATCATGGAAAGATTCTCATCCTTTATCACTGAAAATATCACATGAAGGTACTCTTGTTTTACTTCTTCAAAGTAACTTAATTACATTAACAACAAGAACAAAAAATTGCTGATATTTTAGATTTTAATATAAAATACTACAAGAAATACTCAAAATATAATTAAGCAAATGTGAGGGTTTCGTTTATTTGTATTTTGCCAAATTTACCCTTTGTCTAGAAGAAAATTCAAACCAGAAATTTTGATGACATATCCCTGCACATATGCCAAGAAATAATATCCATATTTAGATACTTACTTATGCACATGAACAAGTCAGAACTGCATATTGTAATATCAAACAAATTGCTGGCCCACATTTTTACATATTGCAATGCATTGTTGAAAAAAAAAATTATGCAAAATAGCTTCAGCTTTTCCCAAAAATAAGAGGAACCTGATCAATCATCCATACCCATGAACCAAAGGCAGTTTCAGACTTTCAATAAATTGCTCTGACAAATTAGGTAATAAATTTCTATCACTTACATGTACCAAAATAATTTTTCAAAAGTGAACTAGTTAATCAATGCACTCCTAAATCTGCAAACAAAACAGCATATTTCAGATGAACCACAGAACAATGAAATTATTAAATTTGATCAAGTTTACTGTTGCTGCTAAGTAGATGTGAAAGAAGTTAATTTCACTCTTAGTATCAAGAGCAGACTTAAGAACAACTGTGAGAGCAAGAATCAAAATATTTACCTTAGTGGCAAAGACAAAAATAAGAAATAACTCAAGCAACTTCCAGGCAAAGCAGTGTGCTGAAAATGTCTTCTACTGTACCAGTAACAGATCAACACAAGAAAGGACTCCAGCGTGCAACTGCTGAATTCCTGCTGTCTACCTGATATCAGTTTATGCAACATCTACTTCTGAAAAACTAACATCAAAGCCAAAGGCCCCAAAGAGTATATACAATGCCCACATCCCAGCACACTTTATTGGAATAGAGATGCATCATACTTAAAAAAATCCCTGCAAGTAGAAACAATCCATGCTAGAACACCAAGATCTTCCCAGTCTATTGGATTTAACTGATGTTATTTACATATTTACATATTTACATATATTTTTATATATATATATATGCTTCGAATATTATTCAAACCATGAAACTATTCATTCCATAAAGGAGAAAAAAAGTAGAGCTAAGTGAACAAAGAGTATATTAAAATGGATCCTTTGCAAACCAAACATATCTTTAAATAGTTCTACTGTCATGAGGAACAGCCAGCTTCTCTTCTAGACTAGTTAAATTGAAAAGAGGTAGTTACCAATCTCAGGATAGAGGAAAATCAGGAAAATTGTATAATTCTCATGAAATTGATGTTTATTCTACAAATTCAGTTAAATTTAGAGTTTACGGGAAGCTTTAAAGACTTCAGCTGTAAACCATTACATATATCCTTTACTTCTCTGAAATGTGGCATAATTTACTAGAGAACTTCAGAGAAAATTTTAACATGTTTGATCCATGTGGTAGTACATGCACATGCAAGACACCTAGTGAGTTATTACTCTGGCCCTCTCAAATGCAAATGCAGTTGCTACCAGGAACTCTAATAGTGATTCCAAATTTCAGATTTGTGTAATTAGGACTTTCCCAATGGTTGTCTTTACAAAAGGACAATCTGTAGTAAGCAATCTGAGTTCCAGGAAATATGTTTTTATTCCAGTTATTTCCTAGCAGCACAGCTGCTTGCCCCACTGATTTCATTAACTACAACAGTATGCCTCTTTCAGCATCAAGAGATTGTTATTTTGGAAATAAATTTGAGTTGAACTCTAAAGTTTTCTTGATAAGTTAATATCCATAAGATATTTTTCTCAAAGGTTTGTCAATTTTGTCTTTGTAGAAGTCCTATACATGAAGGATTTAAGCAAATTTTAAAAATTTATTTACACTCCTTTTTTGTCTAGTTTTCAGCTGCACAAAAAGGTATTGGTGAGTAGCTCAGCTGCGCTGTCCAGAGGACTGTGAGAAGCATCAGAAGTTTGCTTACTAAGCCTTTCTTGTCACTCCTGTCTAAAAGATGAGGCCTAACTGGTTACTCTGCTTCACAAGTGAGACTTTTCAGCAGTACTAGAACTCAAAGATGGACCATCACATTACACAAATGCCATGAAACTTTGCACTACTACAGCCTGCCACTGACTACAAATTATAGTTATAGGCTCTGAAAAAGCAATCTGGAATTAAAAAAACAAACCAAACACACAAGCATAGAATACAGAAAAATCTAAAAGCACTGTTTTAACGCTGTGACATAGAGACGATTAAGCAGCAGTAAATTTTTTAGTCGCACTTGTAAAAATATGAAGAGGACCTTTGAAGAAATGGCAAATCTTCACTCATATTTCAGATTATAGCAGCAGAGAACATAGAGACTTGTAGTGACCAACGAAAACCTGTGTTTAATGTTCTGCACTGTACAGATAATGAAATCCTAGAATAACAATACACAATGAAGAAGTAGTATTCAGCATTATATTCTGCAGTGAAATTATCACTTTTTTTTTTTAACAACAAAGCCTTTTTAGGTAAAATTTGAAGACCCAAAAGGTGTTTTTGCACAAGTCTTAAAAAACACACACTCATTTGTCCTAGAACTAAAATTTGCACTTGCATATGTGGTGCTTATTTTAGAAAGCTAATCCTTTAAATATATTATAAGTCAATTCAGACATCTCCTTATCACAGTTAAATTTTTCTCTCATTCTCTTATTTCTCTCATTCTCTGTGGATATGTCTACCTGGACCTTAGTAAAGCCTTTGATGCTGTCTCCCATGGCATTCTCCTGGAACAGCTGGCCGTCCATGGCTTGGACAGGTGCACTCTGCTGGCTAAAAAACTGTCTAGATGGCAAAGCTCAGAGTGTGGTGGGGAATGGAGTCATCCAGTTGGCAGCCAGTCACCAGTGGAGTTCCCCAAAGCTCAGTATGGGGGCCAGTCCTGTTTAACATCTGCATTAATGACCTGGACAAGGGGATCACGTGCAACCTCAGTAAGTTTACAGAGGGCACCAAGTTGGGTGGGAGCATTGATCTGCTGGAGGGTAGGAAAGCTCTGCAGAGGGCTCTGGACAGACTGGAGCAATGGGACAAGGCCAACTGTATGAGGTTTGACAAGGCCAAGTGCCAGGTCCTGCCCTTGGGTCACAACAACCCCATGCAGCTCCAGGCTGGGGCAGAGTAGCTGGAAAGCTGCCCACAAGGAAAAGGACCTGGGGGTGCTGAACAACAACAGCTGAACATGAGCCAGTGTGTGCCCAGATGGGCAAGAAGGCCAATGGCATCCTGGCTTGGATCAGAAATGGAGTGACCAGCAGGACCAGGGAAGTGATTGTCCCTCTGTCCTCAGCACTGGTGAGGCCACACCTCGAGTGCTGCTGTGTCCAGTTCTGGGCCCCTCACTGCAAGAAAGACATTGAGGTTCTGGAGCAAGTCCAGAGAAGGGCAACAGAGCTGAGTGTGGAACACAAGAAGTGGCTGAGGGAGCTGGAGGTGTTTAGCCTGGAGAAAAGGAGGCTCGGCAGGGACCTTCTTACTCTCTACAACTCCCTGAAAGGAGGGTGGAGCCAGGTGGGGGTTGGGTTCTTCTCCCAGGTAGCCATGATAGGACAAGAAGAAATGGCCTCAAGTTGGTCTAGGGAAGGTTTAGATTGGATATTTGGAAAAATTTCTTCACAGAAAGTGTTATCAAGCACTGGAAAAGGCTGCCCAGGGCAGTGGTAGAGTCACCATCCCTGAAGGGATTTGAAAGACATGTAGATGTGGATCTTGAGGACATGGTTTAGTGGTGGACCTAGCAGTGATGGGTTAATGGTTGGACTTGATGATCTTAGAGGTCTTTTCTAACCTAAATAATTCCATGAACCGTAAAACTGGTAACACGTTTAATCTCAAGATAGTTGATCAGTATAGCTATAAGAAGCAGCAGAGAAGGTATTTGTTGAAGCTCTGAAATGAAAGGCTATCAAACATGACCTCTTCAGTGCAGGCACAAAATTGAAGGAAGAAGTTTAATGCATTCCTCAACAACATACATTTACATTAAAACCAGGATAAAAGGCATTCAAAGTTGTTAAAACCAGAAACAAAAAAAAAGTGCTATAATTCATTCTGACCTGCAAAAAACAGCCCATAAAAATTCAGCATAAGACCTCTTAACAAAAATACTATGAAAAAAACTTGTATAACTTTCCTCTGAGCTAGAGTGCATCTTTCAGAAAAATGCTCAAAGATCAGGAGAGAGTAAAAAATATTCCTTCTTTCTTGTAAATGCCAAAAGGGACCGTTGGGATGGGCCAATCTTAACGATAGCATAACTACCACTATCCCAGTCATATAATTGCCTAATGAAGTTTCAAACTTGTATATAAAATTTGCTTAAAATGCTACTTGGTTTTTTTACAGTACAATGCCAGGCATGTCCATGAGCACAATAGTAGGATAATTTTAAAATTTAAAGTTTACCGAAACAATGTAACAAGTTATATAGACTTTCAGTATATGCAGTATTAATTTTAGCTTAAAATAAGTCAATTTTACTGAGTTTTATAATCAATGAGCATTAGTCCCTTAAGACAGAATAACTATCTAAATGGTTTTTGAACTACCTGAACTAATCTTAGTTTAAACTGGATTTCAGATAAATCACAGCAATGATGTTGTACGTGACAAAGCCAGGAAAACACATTTTCTTGGGGAAGGATGAGAAAGGAGAAACAAAGGACAAGAAATAAATGGAGGAAAAAGAAGGAAAGATAAAGCAAAATATACTAAGCTACATGGAATAGGAGGGATGCAAGAAGAAATGGAATAATGATACAAAAAGGCAACCCTAGAAAAGATTTTCTACAATCTATTAAGAAATTTATGATGAACTAAATAAAGAATGTTTATGAAAATTACATCTTCTAAGTAAAACAATTATAAGTAAAAATGGCATGGAGTAAAACTGGATGCTATTTCTCTCAATTGGAGTGAGGACATTGTGGAAATTACATTAATATTTTCTATATCAGTTATTGACAAATAGACCCTGGATTATTAAGAGATATCTTTATGAATTATGAACCTTAAATTATGAACACTGGAATTCACTCAATTATATCCTAGAAAGTAGGCTACCAGGAAGTTGGGCAAAAAAATGTAAAACTAAAAATACACATGAAAAATCTGAAGTTCAAAGACACTTTCTCCAAAATCTGCATGGATGAACACTCAAAACTTGATTTATAAGAGAAACATAATTATTCTTTCAATGAAACTTATTTCTAGTAACATTGTAAGAATCTTCTTCTAGATACAATAGTAAAGAGACTGATATCAGATTCAAACATTTTTTCCCGTGGAAACTAGGTCCCAAGTTATTTCAAAATATGTAAGAAATATATGACTTTGTAAAACACAAAATACACAAAAACACTGCAGAAAAGCTATAAAACTGAATTTAAAATGAAGGCATTGCTCATGTGTGACACTGCTAGCAGAGTCATGCCAACTGGATTAGAGTCATTAAAACCTTTACACATTACTAAAATATACTATATAAATAGCCACATACAATACAGACTACAAAAAAGCCTACTTCAGAAACATTTTAGAAAGCATATATACACTGTATATAGCTCAGAGGGCTCTAAATTTACCAATTTTCTGCACATAGAATTGTATGATTTCAAAGTCTATCTTTAGGAGCTGAACTCCATCAGAAAGTTTTCCATATGCCTTATAAAGAACATAAAAGTTTCATCTGAAATCTTTAGACTAAGCTGACAGCATGGATGTCAAAATTTTCTGTCTCACTCTAGATATCTATTATTGTTAGAACTGGAAACTTTGCTTGTTCTGAATATCAAAAAGGGAGAGGGGAAGTGTTCATATTTCCAGGATAAAGAGAAAATATTTAACAAGAAGGCTAACATTTTACAAATAAAAGCAATACTCACGCTGAATTGTTAAGTCTTTAAGGGTCAATGCAATCAAGTTAGTAGAGAACAGATATAGCAAAATAAATTCATCATAAAAAAATCAACTCAGTACACATGCACATAAACATACATTCACAAAGATGTCTACATCAGTTCTTATGAGATAAATTTGTAAGAAAACATTTTAATCTCAAATTAATGAGTAATTATATAACCCAGAACTTCATTCATAAGTAATCCTGTATACAGTTGAAATCCTCTCCTCTGATGCTTTATCTGCCTATTTTTGAGACATGATAGCTCTATAAACATAACTACATAGGAAATCTAAATGTTTCAAATGCTAAACAATAAAAAAGAACCTTGACCAGTTAGTAACATTGATTTCACAATGTGAAATTATCTACTTCAGTCTGAAACCAAAGAAACTAAAATTATAGGACCAAGAATAAAAACGTGTTAAATCTGCAGAAGAGACAATCAAATATTAAACCTATGATCTGTTATGAATAAATTTCTATTTATATGACTAATTTGATAATGTCAGTCTACTGTCTACCAGTTCCTTTCCTCTTTCCGCATACACTGGATCATAGAGACAACACTATCTGAATTCTCCTGAAGACAGAACTTTTTAACAATCTTATTGTCACACAGCCTAAAGTCTGAAGGCTACCCTTCATACAACAATAGTTGTATTTATGTTGTAAGAGGCAGATGGGCTTTCTTATCTCATAATGTAAAAATATCCCTTAGAAAAAACACATTTAATTTCCAAATAAAAACATAAAAGAATCTTAGGGCTTGTATACATAGTATTTCACACCACTTCAGCTACAACAATTTAATTACAGTATTACCATTCCCTTATACAGACACACCTAATCATTCATATTGTAGTTATGTTTAACTAGATAAATCACCAGATTAAACTCATGTAACTGAAGTACATTTTAAGACTAGTTAAGTATTCCCACATTAGGAACTTGCATTGGAATAAACAAATCATTTTAGTTACACTGTAGCAAGATTTCCAATAACCACAATCCCATAGACAAATTTCACTCTGTTCCCCAAAATCACCATATAAGCAAGCATATAAACTATCAAACATTTAATTTCTAACCATATGAGTAGCAAATCTAAAAGAACAGGAGNCTCTTATTACCATCTGTCCTTTGTTCATCCTTACTGTTTTGTGATTTAAAGCCAGGTTTATCAGGTCTTGATTTACTAGAATCTCCTCTACCTTCCTGTTTAATGCGAGGGCTGTCAGGTCTTGATTTCTGATCCCCAGAAGAAAACCTTTCCCTTGATTCACCAGACTCATGTCTATGTTTCCTTGCAAATTTCTCAGGTTTTGAACCATCAGATTTAATACCATGCTTAGAATCATGTTCATTTTTGTTTGAGGATCTCAAATATTCAGGTCTTCTGATCTTGGATGGATCTCCTCTGTATCCCTCTGGCTCCTCCCTGTCTTCTGGTCTTTGTTTGAGGCTATCATGGTCACGTCTTGGTGTATCAGAAACTGAGCGCCCATCAGGCCTCTGTTTTGTTGGATCAGGTCTACTTTCAGATTTTATCCTTGAAGGATCAGATTTCACATCTAGTTTATGCCTAGATATTTCTATTTTCTTATCTGATAATGGTTTACTTGAGTCCTTCCTGTTATCATGTCTATGTTTTGGCATTTCAGGCCTGTCTTCATTCTGTTTCGGTGTTTCANAAATCACCATATAAGCAAGCATATAAACTATCAAACATTTAATTTCTAACCATATGAGTAGCAAATCTAAAAGAACAGGAGTATACAAGATATAATGCAATTAACTTTAAAAAAACCCACAACTTACCTTTATGAGATTTGGATGACTTGTTCTTGCTAGGCTTAAAACAAGAACCCCTTGATTTATCTTCTCTATCCTTAATAAATTTCTGCACATCATCCAAAGAAAGCTTTTGAAGGACAACTACAGGCTTAGCTCCTTTATTTAGATCTTCAACTAGCCCAATCTTCTCTGCTTTGTCCTGTTCACCTTTAAATTCAGTTTTCCTTGATTCCTGAGTGACACTGACATCTTTATCACGCTTGATTTTTGGAATAACAAAATGTTTCAATGCACCAGATCTTGCCCCCAACAAATAACTGGGAAACTCTGCTTTATTGTCAGCATGTGGTTTATTACTATTTACTTTACTCTTATTACCATCTGTCCTTTGTTCATCCTTACTGTTTTGTGATTTAAAGCCAGGTTTATCAGGTCTTGATTTACTAGAATCTCCTCTACCTTCCTGTTTAATGCGAGGGCTGTCAGGTCTTGATTTCTGATCCCCAGAAGAAAACCTTTCCCTTGATTCACCAGACTCATGTCTATGTTTCCTTGCAAATTTCTCAGGTTTTGAACCATCAGATTTAATACCATGCTTAGAATCATGTTCATTTTTGTTTGAGGATCTCAAATATTCAGGTCTTCTGCTCTTGGATGGATCTCCTCTGTATCCCTCTGGCTCCTCCCTGTCTTCTGGTCTTTGTTTGAGGCTATCATGGTCACGTCTTGGTGTATCAGAAACTGAGCGCCCATCAGGCCTCTGTTTTGTTGGATCAGGTCTACTTTCAGATTTTATCCTTGAAGGATCAGATTTCACATCTAGTTTATGCCTAGATATTTCTATTTTCTTATCTGATAATGGTTTACTTGAGTCCTTCCTGTTATCATGTCTATGTTTTGGCATTTCAGGCCTGTCTTCATTCTGTTTCGGTGTTTCAGGCCTCTGCCTTATTTCCTGTTTGCCATTATTTTGTTTTCCCTCACTTTGTTTCATCTCCATTTGCCTGCTCTGGTTTTGTTTTGATTCTGTTTGTCTGTTCTCATTTTGTTTCACTTCCATTTGTCTGCTTTCATGCTTGCTTTCACGTTTAGCTTCTACCTGTTTCTTCTCATTCTGTTTACTGTCCAACCGCCTGCTCACATTTTGCTGAAATTCTATTTGTCTGTTTTCATTTTGCTGGATGTCTGTCTTTTGACCACCAAAGTCTGATATTTTCTTAAAAATCTCGGGATGGTTTTCAGGTTTAAATTTAAGAACTCCAACAGTGTCTTCTTGGGGAACACACACAAACCCGTCATTATACTGCTTAATTTCTTCAGGTTTTTTGATGGTGTCCAAATCCTGAGTTACTGTTGCCTGAGAGTCTGCTCTTCCTGCTTGCTGAAGATCAATACTAACCATCAGTGCTGGCCTTGTCCCATTTCCTGCAGAACCTGTCTCCTGAGAAGCTGCTCTATTTCCTCCAGTAGCACCTCCAACCTCCTGTGGTTTGTTTTCTTGTTTTCGCTTCTTCAGAGGCTTATCTATAAATTAAAAGAGAAAAATCACAAATACTATTATATTAGAAATAGGCAAATGTCTAAGCAAAAATGTCCATTCCCCTCCGCCCTCACCAATTAATCCTCCTCCATGTGTATGTACACACAAACAACAAGACCCATTGAATTTAAAAGCAAGAATAGAATTCCTCTAATACTTTTTAATGTATTTGTTATCAATCTACCACATGTGCCAATTAATCATTAAAAAACATCTTCAAAACATATGAAATCAATTCCTGTACACTTCCCAAGAGAACCATCTAATAAAGAAGCTGCAATAATGGCCAAAAAAATATCATTTACAGTTAAAGCAAGTTTTGAGGAATACTACTATAAAAGACTGTTTTTGCAGATTAAGCCTGGTTCATTATACATGAACTATGCAAGGATCTGCAATGATTAAGACAGAGCTGCTCCCTACTTGATTCAGTTGGGCTTTGCATATATTGTAGCCAGGGAACACATGAACAGTGGACAAAAATTATTAAAATAAGTCCAACACTCCATGCTTCTCTTTGAAACAAGGAGTATATCAAGAGTTGGACTCTATACCACATCACATATGAATAAGTGTGGGGGGTGGGGCACTACACACTTAAAAGCTTCAGTATTTTCCCCTTGAAACCATAATGCTTTTTATGGATGAAATAAAAAATTCAGTGATAATTTTATGTAGTGTCAAGAGCTTGACTGTACAATAATCCTTTCAGTTTACATTTTAAAAAAAATCATTAAAAGTAGAATACAGAAAAATAGAAAGTGAGCCAACCACCCTCCCCTGTAATTTGGTAGAATTCATAGAAATGAGAAGCATATGAAAATATCAAAAAAGTACGTTCTATTCATTTAAAATACAACATATTTATATTACCAACATGATACTCTAAACTAAAATTAATTTCTACCATGAAACTCAAAAGCCCCACCTGCACTAAAGTTTATATTCCCATTTTGTAATTTGTCAATAAAAAAAAGATATTTTCTCTGTAATCAGGGAATATGACTTTAAGTCTAAGTAATGACCAAACATAGGTTGAAAATTCTATCAAAATGTCTATACCACAAATACAATACAAGAAAAACAACTTATTTTGTGCTTAGATTTGTGGTGCCTTTTCACCAGATGCAATGAGCCAGCTCCCCTTTTGGGAGCAGGGCAAAAGCAGGGAGGATGCAATCAAGGAAGAAGGAATTAAACTCTTAACAAAAATATCCCCAACCTCTCAAATTGTAAACCAGAATTATAACTAAGACTTCTAATTTCCTCTATACTTATAGAAGATTCTGATTCAGAAGAATTAAAATTTTAAAGGATCATCTCCAAAATTAACATTAGAACACAGTAACAAGTAGTAAGATAATTAACTCCAGCGATGTGAACAGGTTTGTGGGGTTTTTCCATAATTTTAATTCTCAAATCTATTTGTATATCTCTAACTTCCTAAAACTCAAAAATTATGTACAACATTTAATGGCTGGAAGACAGTAAAGACAAATACAATAAACTCCATGCAGAAACCAGTCAACTGCAAATAAGGAACTTTTCAAACAGGAACACTTGCCAACTTTATGACAGACATGTGAACCAAAATAAATTTGATGAATTGAAAGTGCAGCTTTGTAGCATGGTAGTTTTTCCTTTTTCTGTCCAACAACAACAAAAGCTGTTGGATTCATATGAGAGCTTATATAGATTAACTTCCTTACACTACTTATTAAAACAAATGTGGGGTTTTTTTGAAACCTTAATACAATGACAAAGAATATTTTTCTTCCTGTGACTAAGAGGGCTTTGACCTCACTGAGCTTCATAGCAGGTCTTAGGAAAGACTATGAAGTAGAAGCTTCCAAACGGAAAGATTTCAAATTGGATTTTTTTTTAAATGCATATACATTAATATACATACACACATATCACTACCTTATTTCTCAATTAAAACCGTTGAAATTTTGAAGCACAAATTGAGAAACTTGTGTTCTTATGAAAACGTCAGTCAGCTTTTTCATTTTAATCCAGAAATGTCAGTCACACTGAAAAAGTCCTGTAAAGCTCTGATGGTATATCTAGCTTTTAAGACATTACTGTTACCAGTTATCTGTCCTGTCCCTTTAACTGAGATTATCACCTGTAGCAGAAGGGAACACATATTCACATTTCCACAAGTGTGTTTCATTGTCTAGTGCATCAGATAACAGCACTAGGGAAGACAGTCTGTATTAACCTAACCAGACTGAACAAGCCAGCTAAGAGCCAAGCAAAGGTTTTCTTCTGCTACTCCCACTATAGAAGCAAGGCAAATGGTAAGAAGATGTAATGCCTTAAACTGATGTAGCTAGATCAACAAAAATTCACCTTTCAGAGCCCTCATGCTGAGAGCTCCAAGATTAAACAACCAAAACAATTCAACTATGAGCAATTTTCTCTCTTGAACTTCCATGAGCTCAAAATGCTGCTGGTCATCATCCAAAATGTCAAACTGTAAGTTGAGAACATATAAATAGGTGATTGCATCATAACTTGCCACATTCCCTCTAAATACAGAGCTCATTTGATGCACCTTCTTTGCTTCTCTTGACAACTCAGTACTGATGTTTAGTAAGTTATAACCACAACCTGTTGATATCTTATCTGAGAAGAAAGGGATGCCTTCAAAGTTTTCTTTTCCTAAATGTCAAGGTGATTGCAGATGGAGTTACAGATTATTCACAGATTTCTTAATATTTCCACCAGTGCATCTTGAGGGTGGTCCTCAGAACTAGACTTGATGATGACAGTTTTGCCTCTATGAGAATTCTGGACCTAGGACAAAAAAGCTGACTCAAGTATATGAAAAGAAGCAAGTTTGCAGACAATACAAAACTAGGAGGACTTATTGACTCCCTTGAAGGCAGAGAGGCCCTGCAGAAAGACCCAGACAAATGAAGGGCCTGGGCAATCATCAACCATATGAAGTTCAACAAGGGTAAGTGCCTGATTCTTCACCTGGGATGGGACAACCCCAGATGTACGGACAGACTGGGGAATAAGAGGCTGAAGAGCAGCTGTGGGAAGGGACCTGAGGGTCCTGGTCGATGGCAAGTTGAATATGAGTCAGCAGTGCCCTGGCAGCCAGAAGGGCCAACCATGTCCTGGAGTACATCAGGCACAGCATCAACAGAAAGTCAAGGGAGGGGATTGTTCCGCCCTGCTCTGCACTGGTGCAGCCTCACCTTGAGTACTAGGGGCAGTTTTGGGCACCACAATATAAGGAAGACATTAAGCTATTGGAGAGCATCCAAAGAAAGGCATGAGGATGGTGAAGGGCCTGAGGGGAAGCTATATGAGGAGCAGCTGAGGTCACTTGGCTTGTTCAGCCTGAAGAAGAGATTAAGGGAAGACCTCACTGGGGTCTGCAGCTTCCTCCTGAGGGGCAGCAGAGGGGCAGGCGCTGAGCTCTGCTCTCGTGTGACCAATGACAGGACCTGAGGGAACAACTGGAACTGTGTCAGGAGAGGTTTAGGCTGGATATCATGAAAAGGTTTTTCACACAGAGGGTGGTCAGGCACTTAACAGGCTCCCAAGGGAAGTGGTCACAGCCCCAAGACTACCAGAGCTCAAGAAGCATTTGGACAATACTCTCAGGAACAGAGTAGGATTATTGGAGTGTCCTGTGCAGGGCCAGGAGTTGGACTTGATGATACTTGTGGGTCCCTTCCAGCTCAGGATATTCTATGAAAATATCAGGTTGAACTAGTGCATTAAAGGTAGGATGAGTACATAGTACCACTATCTTCATTGAGCATAATGGAAAAATTCCACTGAAGGGGCACAAATACTTTTTTGTTTGCCATCATAGCTGCAGAAATATGAAAAGTGAAAAACACCATTGGGCTTTATCAAATTCTGAACTCACTTTGAACTATATGAGAATAATCAATAGAGTATCAGAAGTGAGGAAAGTAATTAACCTTTGAAAACAGATGTCTTCAAATCTTCTCTTTTACAGTCAAATATATGCAATTTTGCATGAATCTGTCTTGTTAAGGCATGAGTCCCAAGACCCCATAGGGTCTTAATGAATAGATGAACTTAGGAACTTTACAATATCCATTCAAATATTCTTCATAATCTTCAAGACATCAGTATCCAAGCTTTGTCCACTTCATTCCATAGATGACAGAATTCATTATCAGGTTCTAGGTGTTTGCAAAAATATCAGACTAACATTTTTCTTTCAAATCCTGCAGACCTAGTGTGCTGGTTTGGACACAAATCCAGGAGGAAACAACCCAAAATGGGCATCTCTGCCTCCTGTCTGCCAGGCAAGCAGGTCCCAGCAGCCCCTCCCCCACAGGTTCAGGATAAGAATTTCTCAAATGAAAGTGAAAAAAACTATTTATTTCCTCCTTCCCCAGGCACAGGGCAGAAAAGGACACTGAACCCCCCTGCCNGAATACAGGATTGTCACAGAATCACCCCAAGACACCTAGGTTCAAAGTTTGCCACAGTTCTGAACAGGTAGGCTCACATGCTCTTGAGACCAATAAAGTGTGATCAGGATCTTTTTGCTTCACTCTTTACAGCAATTTTTTGTAATAGAAGGAATATGTAGTAAGCCACAGAGGAGCTTTCTGACTATATTATAGATCAGGTATCCAAGTTTGTTGTTCTCAGTTTATTTTCTCTTTAGAAATATTATTCACTTCTCTCCCTTCCCTGCCTCTCAAGAACACAGATATATCAAAAATGTATCTACATTTTGTTCAATTACTTGAACAAATTTATGACTGTTCAGAGTACAGTCTGATCCCAGCTGTTCTCCTATGTGTGCATTGGTTTTGCTTGGCAAATTTGCATGGACATTCTCTTTACATTGCAACACGCTCACCAAAAGGCAGTGCCTTGGTTCTCAGAGCAAGATGCAAAACTGTCTTATTCTAAAAAATAGCAGAGATGTTCTGTCAAATTAAATGGGTCACTGTGGTGCAAGAAACAAAATATTACAGGAACCACAAGTTTGAAATGGATTTCCAAACAGTTGCGTCTCACCTGTCCTGTTATGAACAGTATTCCTGGAGACAGGTTGTGGCCTTCATCTTTGGAAATATCTGCATGTCAAAACAATGAGTACTTTCAGATTTAGAAATTAATTACTGCAGAACCTTTGTGCAAAAACACATTGCACTGGAATAACCACAGATATCTTTGAATATATTTCTGCTGAAACTGCAAGTCAATTGTGATTTGCAGTATATCCATGCTGAAAATGGATTTACTTTGAAGCTGAGCAAGTATTAGGGACAGTAGCTGGTTGAGGGGAGCTGTATTAAAGAAGTATCTGCATTCTTCCATTTAATCTGAAATCTTTCCAAAGCAGCAGCCAGAACACTACTAATGCTGAAGTCTCTGATGTAACTGCTTTCTTGCAAACCCGATGATTGTCTTAAGCCTCAGATTAAACTTTTTCAACAAATGAGTAAAGTAAGATGATAGCCTAAAACTCCTAGAACTGCATGTCCTAGCAGATGGAAATGAGTGCTTTGTAAATACTTGTGAAAAGGTAACAAGCCTAAATAAGAACCACATGCATGATTGCTGAGCTTTGTTTTAGCAGAATGGTAACACTCTGTTCTATTAATATTGTTTGGTAAACTGTAAAATCCAGGGATTTCTGATTTATCATGAAGAAAACATATAAATTACCACTTCCCCATTTACACTTTGTAAGGAATTCAGTTGGAGACTTCATATCCAAGAAGGATAAATGTGAATGTACTCCTCTTCACAACCACAAAGATTGATCCTCTAATGCTGAATTCTGTGTGAATCATTTTGATGACTCCAGTATAAACTTTTTGCATAACAATTAAGAGTGTAATATTTTAAAATTCTAATACTCTTCACAAATTACTGAGATATGCCTCTACTCATTTAAAATACCACTTATTTCCATTATTCAAATTAGCACTGAATAAATTTATCCCAGATATACCAGTCCTAAGCAGTTATTACTTATTCTCAAACCTTCCATTTCTGAACATCAAAGACAAGTCAGCCAGAGGCCAATTATGAGCTAATCTTATTTAAGCTAACAGTCAAGACTAGGAATTTTCAACAAATAACACATAATCATATGCCTAAATAAAAAAAAAACTATGTTTACTATCAACTCTTCTCTCAGTTATTTTTCACAGATCTCTTCAAAGATGTGCAAGCGCCCTGTCCCCAACAACCAACAGTGTTGTATAGACCACAAGAATCTAAACCAATCAATATAATCTGGATATAAGATTTAAAATTACTTTAATGGGACTGATGGATGAAATATCAATTGAGTAAGGGCAAATACCCATTTTAAACTTTTTACTCTTTAAAAAATATTCAGCATTACTGGTCATGAGAGGTTATTCTCACCTGAACTTCCCCCTAAACCATATTCCAATAAGCAAATAATTAAACAACTAAAGAGATCCCTTCCATCACTAGAAGAGATTCCCACAGCACTAGCTCCTCCCTGTCTTAGGTTACAATGTAA
>VZRX01007303.1:480788-518123 GCA_013398075.1 Notiomystis cincta | reverse complement strand
TCTCACTGATTCTGATTTCCATAAGAGCCATAATTTCACTCTTTCTTTTCAAAAGTTCAAAGCTCCAGTGCTGGTAAAGTGTATAGGGATAAGATTGAACCCTTGGAAAACAGCAAAACACATGAAGGCAAAGGTGCATGATAAAACGATTTCTCTGTGGCTTTGCAGTTATTACACAGATAACATTTTGATATGTGTATTATGTTTGTAGCTCAGTATCTATGTGTGTAATACATAATTTTTTAGTTGGAAGTTTATCTTCCAAAACTGTACCACGTTTTTCAATGAGTCAGCTGGTTACAGTGACTCCTGCAATTTGTGAAGTAAATGCATTTATGTATTATGACATGAAATGTGCTTCATTCATTTCTGTTGCCACTGTTTATTTATGATAATACTTCACAGGAGATGAGTGAATATTCTATAATACCTTTCAAGAGGTCAATGTAGCCTTAACTATAGTGTCTTCACTCTGCACTGAATAGTAAATCTTTGTTGAGGGACGAGGTGGCTGGGGTTTGTATGCTCACCATGACCTGCATAGATTAATGGAGAGCAAAGGTTCCAGTGAGTGTGTTTGTACAAACATATATCTACAGGAACCTCCAGGCATGCTGAAAGCTCATCTGCTTCCCTCAAGGATTTGAAAAGATGGGGAGGAGGTTTAAAGAGTGGCAAACACATAGAAAAAGATGACTGTTAACTTCTAATTTTCTGGCCTCGCTAGTAAAAGAGAAATTGCTATTGTTTAGTTAGCATGAAGATGCTGTGGGGTATTTGCATCTTTCCCTAAAATAGGGCATTTGGAAAGTGACTGAAAAAAATTATTTTGATTCTGTGTGGATTTAAAGACAGAAAACAATTGATCTGCCCTCAAGTCCACAGCTACCTAAGGAAAGGAAACAAAATAAGTGTCTGTATTGTACATCAATAGCTACAATATGATTTTAAAGTGGAATTACTAGGATCACTTGAAAGCTTCTTTATTTCTCTGCTGGTGCCAAATTTTCAAAACATTTCAAGCACCCAAAATCTATTTCATCTTTTCAGAGCAGTCCAGATGCTACCAGAGCTGCCATGGCCATCCATCTCAGCAGCCATGCTGCTTCCAATGTTTTGCTGGGATCACACAGCAAGGTGGAGGAGCATGGGCTTTTGGTGAATGACTGACTTAAGGGGTTTTCCTGGCACTGGCTCTCCTTCCTTTGCTCCATGTCCCTTGAATCAGGCTCAGCACTTTTTTGAAATGGCCCACCACAGGGTAGAAAACTCAACTGGCAAAAACTGTGAATAATGTTCCAGTGGTTGAGTGAGCTAAACTGCCTGACTGAAGAGTGAGAAGGGAGGGGGAAGAAAGAAGAGAGCAGTGAGCCACTATGTTAGAGCCACTTTCTCTTGAAGTCTTACCCTAAGAAAAAAACTCTAGGTAAGTATACCTGCAGGCAATGAAACTCAGGTCTGTTTTTCTCAAGTGCTCAATACTTCTGCTAACTCCCATGGTGACACCTTAACAGTCAGATTCTCAAAAGGACTTAGTCTTCAGTGAGCACCCAGGGTGCTGAGGCCTTTAAAATTTCTGCTCTCTTCCTTTGCTGCCTACGTGGGAAATGAGATTTTTGTAAAATTCTGGCTTTACTCAATAAGTAAAGCCTCTTAGTTAACTGCACTAGCTGGGGGAAAGACATGGATCTTTAATACACTCTACTAGTATTTGCTAGAGCAGTCCAGGTTGATTATAAAGTGTCTCTGCATGAAGGAGGCTGGTGTCTGTGTTTCTCTCCAAAGCCAATGTTGGGCATGAAACGCCAGGAGATGGGGGGGTCAGTCTCCAGGTCATGGCCAGGACACAGAGCACTTCCCTGAAAATAATTTCTTTCTCTGTCTAGCTCCAGGCTGGGTAGAGCTCCTTAAAACCATATTCTGAATTTTGATGAAATTGTAGAGTGCTTGAACCCAAGAAGATGTAAAGACACTCTGTCCAAGGACTCCAGGAAATGATGCAATCTGCAAACCATTTACTACCTGTGTGTTTTACCCTTGGATTTTGCCAAGGTGCTTAACTCTGCTTTATGGACTTCCCCTTAAACTTATCTCATTGTAAAAGTGTTTCTTTAGGGAGGGGAAAACATTTCAACCTTAAATGATTTAAATAAAAATCGATGAGGATTTTTACACACGAGAAATGGCACCAGTCTGCTCTAAACAAACTGTTGATGTGCAAGTACCAGCACACCCCACTCTCACTGGGGCAGCACTGGCTGACAAAGCCTTCATCACTCTCACCTCCATTCACAACAGACTGGCAGACAGGGAAATGTGCCAGGGCCTCAGCTACTCAAGTGTAAAATCTGGCATATTATCACAAAGGCTGAGAAAGGTAATGGGATATAAATTGGGGGACCTAGATGTAGGATGCAGGCTCTGTCACTCTGGTGCTTTGACATCCTCTGGCAAAACCTCTATAGGGAGACTTTCAGTGTGATTTAGCTGAGGAAAGAGCATCCTTACAGGCAGCCATCCTTCATAACAGGCAGCCATCCTTCATTACAGGCAGCCATCCTTCAGGGGTGATGAGTTCTCCTCTGGCAGGGTGGGGGCTTTAGAGTGGCTACAGCTCCTGCACCCCTCTGGCCACAGGCTCCAGACTTTGTCCTCTTTCTTTGTCCTTGTTTTTGGCAGCCTGACACAGAGAGGAGAGCCCGTGGGTGAAAAGGCAGAGACACAGCAAGGTGAGGCTTGGCCTCCAGCCTCTCAGAGGTGGCGCGGTGGTGCCACCTCTTTGCGGCTCTTGCCTCTCCTCTCTGCCTCCACACACTCAGTGTCCTCCTTTCCTTCTTCATTAACACCCCCTGACTTGGTAATGAGCATTAAACTGCTATTTAGAGCATTCAGGAGAGTGGGAGGAGAGGGACAGGGCAGAGAGGGTGCTGCTCAGCTGACCTCTTTGGCCCCACAAGCTCCTCCTGGACAGCTGATATTTGGAGTTTGGGAGGGCGTTCAGAGCTTCACAAGCAGCTCCAGGCCCAGGCAGGAGCTGGTCCAGGCCCAGACAGGAGCTGGCTGTGCTCCAGAGCTTCCCTTGGGGGTGAGGAGCAGAGTCTGCCCCTATCATCTCCAGTGCTGACCTTCCAAGTCTGTCCATCGTGGGACTGGTTTCCCAAACTGGTGAAGGTTGTGTGGGAAGGGTGGCCCTGCTCAACTGTCTTTGCTAAGCTGTGGCACCCAGGTCTCCCTGCTCCAGGGCTGATTCTGTAGCCAAAAACACTACAAAATGCATACACATCCTCAATTTTGCATTAAAAAAGCCAGTGTTGTGAAACTCTCTCTCCAAAATAGGATCCAATAGCTCTGTTTACATGGCCTCAGGCTGACGCTGGCTAGACCATAAATATCTCACAGCCTGAGCCATGGGCATGCTGGAGCCTGTTTTGGGGAGGAGGGGGATGTCTTCATTCCAGGCATTGCAAACCAGAACAGGTCCCCACTATCTGAACTTGCTGCTCCACTGTTAATTTGTCCCATCCTGTTAATTTGTACCTCAGTTTTCCTGCTGCCTTTAATGTTAATTCATTGTGTTTTGTCCTACAAAATGGTGCTTAAAGACTCATTCCTGGCCTGGCATTAGCTAGTGAATATCCAAATGAGACACCTTAGTCTCCCCTTTAAGGCTTCAAGGATCTGGGATTGTTTTTTTTCCCCCACTTGGAAATCGTGGAGGATAAGGCAATGTGGTCACAGCACTTGTGAATGGATATCCCTGTCTGAGGGAAAAGAGGGGCAAAAAGGAATCTTCTGATCTTGACTTTCTAATGAGAAAGATTTGGCAAAGATGCATGATTAGAGCACTTAACTGGGAGTAGTTTTGACCTCCAGTTAAGAATATTTTTGCCATTTTTTCAATATAGTTAACCTAGGCTAAGATGTGTCAAGAAAGTGGAATGAAAGGTGAGTGTAAAATGGGAATGAAGGCAGCTTGGACAGAATGACAGGGAAGCAGACTGAGGGGACACGTAAGCCCAGAGTCTGTCCAGGTTGTGACCACACCAATGCCTGGATCAGGGGACAGGACACAATTAAAAATCTTCCAGTGGATCCTTTATGAGAAGGTGTGAGAGAGAGACAATAGCATTTCCTGACCACACTGATTCCTGTGATCCTGTGTGGTCTTGAGCTCATTTATATGGAACACTGCAAGCTACATAACCTGAATTAATGCTATGAGACAGAAATGAAGCCACTAATGGACAAAAGGAAGCATGAGTCTAATGGTTCAAACACAGAGCTGGGGAGTCAGGAGACCAGAGCAGTTTTACCTGATTTAGCTACTGACTCATCTTGAGAGACTGTGAGGAATTCACTTGTATCAAAACTGTTGCTGATTTTGGTTTGGGGTCCACTTTTTCTGAGGTTATGGCCATTTTGAGCACTTAGACCTGAGCTCATGAATGCCACAGCTGCTTCATCTGGAGGCTGTGAGCATTCACTCCTTCTTCCTAGTGCGGCCCTATGAACCTCTCAGGGGAAAGGGCATAATATTATAATTTAAATAATTTACTTTAAACCTTGGCTCAAGGGATAGCATGGCTATTAAGTAATGGCCTTTGTAATCTAGAAAGCCTTTTCTGCCCTTCCCTGAGATGGATCCTATACTTAACACTTCACCTGGCAGAGCACAGAACAATTTTCCTCCACTTACCTTAACAAGGCAAGTCTTTTACTCACCACACCACAGGCGGGTTGGACGCTTTGATTGAGATGGCCCCACAAGGGCTGTACAAAGGATGACTCAGGAAAAGTTTTGCTGATCCTAAGAGCCTGCATCAGGCAGTTCTGCGGTATCTGGGTATTGCCACTGGGGCTCCTGTCTGCCCATCGTCTCCTGTTGCAACAAACTCGAGGTCACACATAGTCATGTGTTAAAGGCTTAATTATAAACGAACTGTCAGCTTCTGCAAACTTGTTTTTGGGTAATGCTGCTGAGAATCATTCAGCTTCCAGGGGTAAATTGGGTGGAATTGAATCTCTAACTTCAAAAAAGGCTGTGTTTAGCGACAGGTTTGGTGCCTGTCATGTTGTCACGAGTTCCACTGAGAGTACTTGGCTCACTTCAAAATTGTGGGGTATTTATACAGGCATACAGTTTATATAGTGGTTCATGGGAGAAAAAAAAGAAAATGAAAACAAAACAAACCAACCAACCAACCAAACAAAAAACCCCTGAAGTCTGTCTTTGTGGATAAACAATTTGCTTTCAGAGGTAAGGTGAAACAAGGTTCTGACCCAAAGATACCTACTGAAAAATTTCTTGTGAGGCAGGTTTGTGCAGTGTGTGTAGTTGAAAGCAACCAAGATGAGTGCAGCCATGAACTCTGTCCTCCCTGCATTTTCCAGTGGTGGGCATAGTCTGGGACATGCTAGGAGGGAATTTATCCACACATGAGTGCAGCCCCAGCCTATGCCTCTCTCCACAGCATTGGGTGCTGATTCCTGAGGTCACTTGATAAAGTATATCCTGTCTCAAGCATGATCTGGCATGGCACATCCTGCGTTTTTTTCTCAAGCCAAACTCCCACTGACATCAGCAGAAGTTTGACTTCAGAGGAAGCTGAATTTCTGCCTATTTAATCTGTTTCAAACCTTCCTACATGAAACACAAGGGACTGATGCAGCCTGTCCACCTTGGGAATTGTATCTCCCCACACCACAGCTGAACGTGCCCCAAGGTCTGCTGTGGAAAAGACGAGCAAGTCTAAGCCATTTTCAAAATGTTGGTGGAGTTTCACAGCCTCAAGCAGTCATTATTGCACTGGGTCATACCCCTGAGGTAAATTATTAATAATAATAATATGTTATTTTTGTTAAACCTGACATCTCCTTTCATCTCGGCCCCATGCTTATCAGGAGCTCTGCAACAACAAAAAAGGAAAGTTTTATTTCCACATTTCCATCCCTTCGTCTCATCACGCCGTGTCTGCTTTGGGGAGTGAAGAGTAATCTGTGGAAAGCTTTCATGCTCTCAAACCTACCAAAACATGCAATATTAATTGGGATTATTAATTGTATTTACTGCACTAGCAAGTCTAACCTTGTTAAAGGCCAGTGTGAAGATGTGGGATCATTTCTGTCATTTGGAACATCCTGCATGCTACCTCCTCTCAGAAATCAAAAGGAAAATTACCTCACTTTTATTAATCATCCTTTTTCTTACAAGATTTTGCCTTTTGTTTAGCTGCACTTCACAAGGAGAAGGTGTGTTTTCTGTGCTGCTTTGAGATCTTGGCAGTTAATGGAACTCTTTGATTTTTAAATAAGAGTTATTCCTCTGAGTGTACAGTATAAACCTAACAGGCAAGGGACTGTGCCTTTAAGTTCATCAGTTTTCCCAGTGCTGTACTGGAAGGATTGGACTGAAACTTTAAACATTTCTAGCCATACCTAGCATATGTATAATTTATAAGCCACACACCGTTTTCTGTCAAATAGGCGATTGATCTGACTCGGATCTCGTTAATTATCCTCCACATACATTATACGTTAACAGATCTTCAGTATACTGTGTATCAATATTAATAAGATTATAAAACACTATTGATAATTAGGAAGAGAAAGAGACCAGGCCTTTGATTCACTCTGTTACTAACGCCCCTGCATCTCTAGATTAAAAAGAGACCACTTTTCGTTTAATAATATCAGATCAGTACATCCATCTTCTAAAAGGCTTTATTAAGAGAAAGCTAAGATTTGCATCCCTATGCAAGGGGCTATTTGAAATTGATTATGGAAGCATCATTGATGTGTGAGAAATTTGTTTCTCTGTCTTGTCTAAAGGGGGACCTAATAGGTGGGAGGGATTTAAGGTGGAGCACTGCACTCTTGGATCTTTGATCAGGAAATTTCTATTTTTCTTTGTCAGGCTATATTTGGTAAGCCAGATTGTCTTGTTTCAGAGGAAATTAAATGGGATGTCATATTTCTTCCTTTAAAAAATGACAACATCTATGCTATCACGCTCCAAAAGGGAATAGAATTAAATAACAATATTTATCTTTAGATTATGTGGGTCAGATTATTTTTTCATTACTTTTTACAGTTTTCCTTTTTTTTTTGTTTTGCCCTGACCTGCCTTTTATGTTTCCATTAAGCTCATTTGCAACAAGCAAACCAGAAAAACGAGTTGCTAGTGAGGGCTCTGAAACACTTTATATCCAAATTGAATCAGGCAAACTCTGCTTTCTTAGGAATTTCATATGAAAAGTGAGGGAAAGTCATTGAAGGATGACAGGGAACATAGCATAAATTCAGTTTGCCACATGACTGGTCCTCTACTGGAATGCTATATTGCACCATAGTGGCTTGGGAACCAACTCTGGATAAGCCCAGGTGCTTTTTCTAACACCTTAGAAAAATTATTTGGGATTCAAGCATGACACCTGATTTTGCACTGCTGCTGATGTTCACTAATCACCAAAGAACTTACATCACTAATCAGCCACTCATTGCCTTCATGAAGCAGCTCTGCCCTGGGTCAGCTGGCACAGAGCTGATGTAGCCAGGCAGAGAGTTCTCAGGCTCTCTCCCTGCTCTGGAGCAATTCTGCAAGGCTTCCTTCCCACTGCTGACTCCCTTGGGCTGGCCAGAGTTAGGAGACCTCATTCCAGCCACCACAGATATTTTAAGCATCATATCCCGCAACCCTATGGAGATGAGATTTCTAAAATACCAGGACCCCACAGCTTCTGCATGGGGGTGCTTGTGTTGCTGTGCAGAGCAACAGGCTCTAGTGGAAGATACTCAGTGTGAGCAGCAGAGGGAAGCTGAGAAAAGCTACCCTCACATGGACAGGGTCTTCGCTCAGGGAAATTTCATACATGTATTTCCCTGCAGAGTAGCCCAGTAGATTCTCATTTCTCATGGCAAGTCTGCTAAAAGCCTAAATGAAACCATCAATTTATGGCTTCCAGGAAATCTGCTCTATATATAATCTTTCAGTCCCTAGAGCTCTTCAATTTTGAAGCAATGCTGGGAGAGATCATGGTTTGCAGGACTGTGGAAGGGACATGATGATGATGAGGGAGGTCCCAGGCTGCTGCATCCACTGCAAAGTCTTGGGAAAGTCCCTTCATCTGCCTGGGGCATCCATCATCCTTGTGAGGGGTCACAGGAACTGCCTGGGTACAACCATGGGGAGCAGGACCCTCACCCACAGTACCCACAATGCCAGTGGGACCCCTCTGGCACCCACTCCAACTGGGGCAAGGCCACCAAAAAAGGTCATAACATTCAAATTGTTCATTTTGCCTCATCTCATCTCATGTGAAACTGGGAAAGGGGCAATCAGCTGAGACATAGAGGTGGTGGGGCACAAGGAGAGATGATGACCTGCTGGGGAAAGGCTAAGCTTAGAGCTGGTACATAAATCCAGATTAAAATTTATGTACGGGGTACATGAGCAACATAAAGGGCTTTCTGTTTTGCTACAACACAAGGCCCAAGAATTGTTCTTTTCTAACTTTTCAGATGGTTGTGCCCTTCTTCTTTCTTGAGGGAGCCTTGAAGGAAACTGTAGAAAGGACAGCAAGAGATAACAATGTCAAAGAAAGCCTGAAGGCTTAGAAACATAGAATAAACCAATGAAAGTGCCGTGAGATGGCACAAAACCCCCTAATTTTACTTCCTGGTCCAGGAAAGTATAATGGCTGGCAGATTTTCGTGAGATTCCTGCAATTCAAGTGGATATCAGGGCAGCAGGACCTGTCTGTGCCAGCCTCTGGCTAAAAGCTTGCTGCCCTTCCTCTCTCTGACAGGCACGTGGCCCGGATGCACCGCGGTGGAACTTCCTGAGCCAAAGTTCACTTCTGGCAGCAGGGCTGTCCCCTGTCACAGGGGGCATGAGCCTGGGACTCTGAAGATCTATCTGAGCCATGCCACATCCATTCACACTTGTTTTTCATACAGCTCTGGCCAAAAATGACTTGCTATGTATTCCCGGAGATGCACAGCTGCTGCATGCCGTGTATGCTGTGCATGTTGTGTGTGAGCACAACAGCACTTGCATGCACAAGGATGTTTACAAAAGGCAGCAGGGAAGTGCCTAAGGTGTAGGTTTCTCATGAAGGAGGGAGTTCATTCCCTTAGGTCCAGAGACATTCCTTTAATTTCTTATGTCCTTACACAAAAAACACATGGGGAAACAAAACTACTTTCACTGACAATGCAGAGAAGTAAAGATATTTACAACACAGGAAGTTAGCTAAAAACCCCCTGAAGATCCAGTTCATATTCCATTGGGAATATGCCAAGTTAATGCATTCATGTGAATATATTTCCCAACAGAAATCCAAGAAAAAGAGAAAGCACATAGAAATTTGGGGTTCTGACCTGTCTTTGCCATTGGTTCTCTAGTGACTGCCAGGCTGGTGCTCTTGGCTGCTGTGCAGTGCAGAGGCTCAGCAAGCCTGGCAACCAGACTTCAGTCAGTCTCTGAGGTCTGATGCTGCTCCACAGATATCTTCAAGTGGCTGGAACCAGGAAACAGTGGCCAGGAAAAATCCCTCAGATGACTGGGACAAACATATGCTGAGAACATGGCAAAATGCTTGTCTACCACCTTGTGCAGATGAAATATCTGTTGGTGGAATCAGGGCTGTAGAAGAAGCTGTCAGCATATGAGGCAGAGGGTTTTGATGGCCAGTCTTATCCATCAGATAAAATGGATGTTGAAGCTGTACTACCCCAAGTCATGGGTCCTGCCAGCTTTGGGCTCAGGTGTGTTATAGGAAGAGCATAGAAGACTTTGCTTCATCTATAGCCTTCCTGTCTAGAGCTGTACAAAATCTTTCTGCCTCTACAGCTCTCAGGCTGGGTCTATTAATTAAGAATCAAAAGAGGGAGGTGAGGAGAAAATATGTATGATTCCTGGTATCATCACAGCACATGCTGAAAATGAGATCCTTGGAGGCAGTGGCAGCAGTCGGTATTTAGGGAAATTAGGGCAGTGGTTTAATGCATCAGTGCCTTCCTGATGAATCATAGAATTGTTTGAGCTGGAAAGGACCTTAAAAACCATCTGGTTCCAACTCCCTGCCATGGGCATGGACACCTTCCACTGGACCAGGTTGTGCAGACTCATCTCCACCTGGCCTTGAACACCCCCAGGGATGGGGCACCCAAAACTTCTCAGACAGGCAAACTCTGCTAGTGGCTCATCACCCACACTGTAAATAATTTCTTCCTGATATCTATCTAAACTTACCCTTTTTCTTTTTGAAACCATTCCCCATTATCCCATCACTACATACAGCTGTAAAAGAGTCCCTCTCCAGCACTCTTGCAGCCTCTTTAGGTCCCAGAAGGTGCTGTAAGGCCTCCCCAGAGCCTTCTCTTCTCCAGGCTGGACAGCTCTAACTTTCAACCTGTCTTCATAGCAGAGGTGCTCCAGCCCTCTGATCACCTTTGTGGCCTCCTCTGAACTCAGTCCATCAAGTCCACATCCTTCTTATGCTAGGGGCCCCAGAGGAGGATCCAGCAATCCAGGTGAGTCTCACAAGAGCAGAGTAGAGGGGGAGGATCACCTCCCACGACCTGCTGGCCATGTTTCTTTTGATGCAGCCCAGGGTATGGTGTATGGTGTGGAGCCATTATGGTGGAAATGGTGAGAAGGCTCCTTTGTCACAGAGATGATGCTCCAGGTGTCTTTGTAGCCCAGAGCAATTATCACATGGCCCCTTGACATGGTACCTCCAGACAGCTCCATTGTGCCAGGATTTGCATGTTATTAACCTGCTCAGTGTTACTACATCAGAAGAAGAAGAAAATAAAAGGAAAATAATATCCCCATTTGAGCTTGGGCATGGTAGGCTATTTTTCAACCCTGGCAACATTTTAGTTTCTATCAAAGAAGAACATTTGCTTTTGTGTTAAGTGGGGAAACCCCTGCAGATGAATATACAGTGTGAATAAAAACAGCAAAACCTTGGTGGTTCCGCACTTAAGAAAAACAATACTTGGGCCACTTGAAACAATAAGGGTTTGCTCCCAGCTTGAGATTTTGTCTGACAAATTTCAGAGAGAAGGGTTTTTTTCACCCCTCCTCTATCCCTGAGACATACTGCAAAAAAATGCATGCACACGAGCCGTTGTCACTGGGAATGTACCAGCCTTCCATTAACATTGCTCTCTATAGGATGGCAGTTGGCAGGAGTGCTCATTTTAAAATCCAAAGGCTCATGTCTAGTGCTCCAGCCCTTATTCCCCAGAGTTTTTTCAAGCCACTTGAGCCACTTGTCTGGAGCCTGCTTGCTTTGATCTCCTTCTGCATCGAACGTGTCTGGAGAGAGCTCTGCAAGGGGAAAGCATGAATCGAATTGTGTGCTCCCATCTCAAATCTTGCCCATTGCAAAGCCATACCAGGAAATTGAGGAAATGTTCCAGGTTTAAGCTTTCTACCCTTAGCCAGAAATTAAAACCCCTTCATTAATCCAATCTTAAATCTCAACTAGCTGCTGCTTAAAGTGGTAATAAATATTTCATACCGATTGTGTTGCGTTCCTTGCTGTGTTTATTAAATGGAGTTTCTCATAATTCCAGTTATTCATTTTAATAGGTCAGGACTTGGCTGTGATTTAAACAGACCACTGAGGAAACAGCCGTGGTTAAACATTGTAACAATATGGATTATTAATTTAATTGGCCAGCTATTACTTGTTTTGACTCTGTGCTAACACATTTAGCTCAGTCTCTTGTGGCCTATAAACCACAAAGGTCGTGACTTCAACATTCAGAAGAATGGGAAAAAGAGAATCAGGGCTGAGATTATGAGGAAAAATAGAGAAACAGTGTGGGGAAGACAGAGTGGGGAAGGCTAAGGGCTTGCTGGAGGCAGTGCAGGGCAAAAGGGGATTTATTTAGTAGCTCAGCAATAGAACATCCTCTAAACCACCAGCCAAACTAGCAGTTTCTTTCAGTCTGCATCCCTCTGAGGTGATTTCAGACAGTGATTTTTACCTGTGGGTATAACAAAGGTATCCCCACATGTTTAATAACACCTCTACTTTATTTTTAAATTTTTATCATCTAGTTTAAATTATGCCATGCAAAGAGCTCACATGTGAATAATCAGCAATAATATTTATAAGTGTGTTTAAAAGGCCAATCAGGCATCCCTACCTTGGATGGTTTCACTGCACCTTTATTGAAAACCATCTCATGATGCTAGTTAGATGCAGTGGGGTGAAAAAAGCACATTCCAAAGGGCATGCTAGCAAAAAGGGACAGCCAGGAAAAAATGTGGGGTTTATCTTCTGTGCTCAACAAAGGTAGTGCAATTTGTACCATGGGCTGCTCCACTTGAAAGGGGTCAAATCTTTCCATTGATTTTTTATGCATAACTCTCACTGACTCCAAACAGGAGTTCTATGCATTCAATAGCATCAGGATATGACCCCATATTTGTCTTGGCAACTGTGTATAAAATGTGGCAGTGGGCAATGTTTCTATACTGATGCCTGTGCCAGGTATGTATAAGATTCAACTTATACAGTTACCAGGAAGGAAACTATATTAATACAAAAGGTGGACAGATATATTAGGCAGACAAGCAATCAGGTATGAGTCTCCATTTTCAGTGTTTATCATGTGCCTTGGAATGTGTAGCTGTTCCTGTAAGAAACTGCACAGGCCATTAAGTTGGAAGAACACAGCCCAAAGCCTTTGTCTGCAAAGGCAGGCTCCAAACCATGAAGCTAACATGGGAAATGTAGCATGCATGAGTACAGCATACATAATCAGCAGTAACAGCTGCCCAGACAAGTTGGTGGGATTCCAATGCTGTAAGACTTCTTCCATCCTCTCTCTCTTATCCTCCTTCGCATAGCTCAACCCAATTTTCCAAGACACAGGGACACTGGGAAGAAAGACACAGGCTTGAAAGCTTATTGATTGTGTAGAAAAGAGCCAGATGGAGAAAAACTCCTGCATTGCTCCTTTCTGGCTTTTTCACCTCTTTCTTTTCTGCCTCTCTCCCCCTCTCCCTGACCTAACTTTGCCCCTGCTAGAAGCCTTTCTTCACCATGCCAGCCATCACTCACCCCCCTGCTGTGCAGCCCAGCTCCCCTGCAGGCAGACCTCAGCCCCACAGGAGTTCCCATCTTCCAGCCCAGATTTCCTTGTTCATCTTCTGCCTTAGGCTTCAAACCCACTTGCTTTCTATCATCACATCCCCCATCATGTACACTGAGTCTTGGCTCCTTTCTGACAGCTTTTATCCTACCACTGAGCACCTTCTACTCCTTCTATACTCAAGAACCGTTTCCAGATTCACACTCTCACTTTGCCCAACTGTCGACACCAGTATCAACACCCTGTAACAAACGTTACTATCCCCTTCACCTGCTCAAGATACATCATTTTTTGCATGTACAGAGTACAGACCAAAGTCTAGGACCACACTACATCCAGCTTCTTGCAGAAGTCCTTTAAAAGCATCTGAGAATTCCTCGCCCCATGTCATCAGGCTGTGTACCTCCCAGATTCCCCTCCTGCAGTAGTCTAGCTCCACCACTCCTCCTGGCTCTGCGTGGCAGGCAAGAATCCCCAGCCAGTGGAGCACAGCTCCTCGCCCAGGGAGCCACCCTTAAGCTGCTGCAGGTGCCACATGCTGGGCCCTGTATCTCTAAGTGCGGCTGACAAACAGGGCTTTCTTCTGTGGTGCCTAGCACCAGCAGCCCCTAAGGACAAGATACCCTTCCCTTCTTCTCCCCCACCCCCAGCCCTTGCACACAATACAGTATTTGTCATGGACTTGTTTTCCAGTACATGAAGAGCACAAAAACGCGTGCTCTTTTATGATAAGGTAAGCAGGGTGACCCTGTAACATTCCACATCTGAACTCAGAACGGCATCTGCCTCACAGCTGTCCTTGTAGCCAGCAGTTCAAAAACACAGACGGCAAAAAGCAGCAACAATATCTCATCGCCGATGTAGCTGCTTACAGCACAGTCCTCACTGTCTTCCAAATACCCGTGTTTGAGAGGTGACCTACAGCTGTGAAATTTGGATGCAGATTCCAACACCACCCCTTAATTTCAAGGATGTTCCAATATGAGTATTACACAGAGTTGCAGGCCAAGTGCAAAATTTGTGGCTGGAGCTAGGTTCAGATTCTGAACACCCTGAGTCACAAAGATTTCCAAGAGTTTTGGCTTCGTTGCAGTATTCATGTTCCCTCTTCCTGAGTGCATTGACATATCCTCTAGGAGTCATGGACTAGGAGCCCACAGCGAAAGGCTCTGCACAAACAGAATAAAAATAAAGGGAAGAGTTTAAAGTTCAGAGTCAAGAGACAGATACAGAGAAATGTGGAAGTGCAGGGAAAGAGTTACACTGCCAACAGGACAGTCAAAGTGCAGTTGAATTTTCAGTGGTCATCCAGTCAAAAGAGATCTGAGGGAGATTCAAAAGTGACCAAGTCAGCAGCATTGCAAATGTGTGCAGAGTGCTTCTCAGGAAATATGAGTGAAAAGACAGCCAGCCTGAAAGGACAGCTATGGACATAGACATGTCAGACCAGCTGGAACAAGAGCTGCTTTTGAGGAAATGAACAACGGGAAATGGATGGAGGGGGAAAAAACCTTGAAGGGCACTGAAGGCAGAAGCAAACTGCTGCTTGCTACAATAGATAAGGTAGTGGAGAAAGGCAAAAAGAAAATTGATGGGATCCATGTGATGAAAAATGGGCACAATTCAGAATAAGTATGAGAGGAGATATAGAGTTAGACCAGAGAAAGGGGTCTTGTAATCAGATGAGAAGAGCTTCAACAAGCAAATTGGTTGGGAGAAGAATATTTCAAAGAAGTTTTGCAGAAAGGGCCAACAAAGATAACTTGGATGCAGGGTATTAAGAGAGAGCAGTCCAGATTAAACCCACCTGATTTATTTGACACAATAAAGAGATATCCCAAAGAAATGATGAGGTTTTAACTTGGACAGAAGGAAACAAATCACAGTGCTAAGAGGAACCAGGAAATCAAAGATGGTAGCTGAAATCAAACATAGATGAAATCCCTAAAGAACAAGACACAGAAGGAGGACTGGAAAACTGAGGACATGAGTGCAAGGGAGCTCGGGGCAGAGAAGTTGCCAGCATGAGTGCAAGAGCTGCTGGAATAAGGCAGAGTGTGGGATACAGCAATGAGGGCTGGTACAGGAGGGAACCTGGTGTACACAGAAGAGTGACTGCAGGTGGAAAAGCAGAATGATGGTGGACACAATACTGTTCAGAAAAGGAAGAATGAAAACTAGGGGGTCGCGTGGGTCTTTCTACAAGTTATAATCCAGTTTGCATGTGGCTTCACTTAGTTCTGCCCTACCTTGTTCATCGAGTCTGGGGTTCTCCTATTTCAGGAATAAAATCACAAACTCCTCCTTGTCTTCTGACATCATATGAGAGATTTTCCAAATGATAATGTGGCTGCAGAAAAACAGGAGAATATTTAATGTATCTTTTTTTACCTCTAAGATTTTTCTCTCCACAAGAGGATGACAAAAATCAGCATTTCTAACATCACAGGTTTTTTAAAAGAAAAGGGACTGTTAGATCCCTCCTGGAGAAAGTCCTGTTGAAAGGTATCAAAATATCTGTGATTGCTCATGTGCAGCAACTCCTTCTTGGATGTCTTTAGGGATTAAGATGAATACTTTGAGTACAGGAGCATGAGTTACTTTAGTCAACATCAGTAGCCAAAGAACTGATTACACCAGCTTGTGTCTCTGCTGTGGCACAGATGGAGACCATTCAGTAAATTCCTTCATGGTGAGAAAGATCCCCCTTTGTTTTGGAAGATAGGTGAGGACACAGAAAACATGAGAGAGTGCAGCAAAGAGCAGGTGCTGGCACTCTGCTTGTGCTAGCGAGAGTGATGTAATACTGGAATAAAAATAATTAGGTTGTTGGACACAAGCCTTCATATAAAAAACAACATAGAAAACACATGTTTTCACATGTTTCCAATGCAAAAACCACCTGTGCCCAATTGGTTTAATGAATGTTCACATGGCTGTGAAGTTTAAATGAGCATGCAGTGGAGTAGTCAGCACACAGCAGGTCAGTGTAAGCACTGCTGTAGGTGAGCGGCGAGTCGTGAGCTCCACGCGCTCTGCACGTCCTGTGATGGGCCAGGGGAACATGTGGAGGAAATGCCTCGTTTTGTACATCTTCAGGAGAAGGAATGAACCTATTGTCTGGTCTTCTGGGCAGCAAGTACCCAACTCCAAGCCCAGAAAAACTAGTGGGAATCAGATTCCAGGATCTTGTTGACATTCTGCACATTCTGTGGTTTCTCTTTTGTCAGGATGCACACTGCTTTGGTGAGGAAGGGAAGGAAAGAAATGTTCAGAATTCTCTCCAAAGTAATTTGTGGGAGCATTTGTTGGTTTTGCTCTTTGTGCATGAACTTGCTTGCATGGTCTTAAGCTGGCTGGGTCACTGGTTTCTGCCTGAGTTTACTAGAGTGAGAGTAATTTTTGTTTTCCATGATAACTTGTATTTTGAAAATGGTATTCAACAACTTTGGCTTTTTGTCTTTTTTATAGGAAAGCAATTGTTCATTTGAAAATACGATACTAAAAAAATATTTTGCAATGTAAGGACAGCTAAAAATGCACTTTGCAAACAGTGCATTACTTGACCATATCTCTTGGCAGATGCAAGTTAACTCCACCTTAAAGAAGAGATCTAATCACTTGAAACTTGCTAGCACTGTATATTGTGAATAACACCAGGGCTTTGTACATTTATAAACACTATAAAATTAGTTAAAAATAAATTTAAATAAAAGGCCTGTAGAAGATATTCTGGAATGTAGCAAAGAGCTGGTGTACAGTGCTCTGGTGGTTTGCTTCAAAAATTCACAGCAGCAATGGATCATTACTTGGTTTTCATTCTCACCTGCCTTTGACTTGTCCCACCATACATTTCTGAAACTGTTCTGACCCCTTTCCACAACATATTCATAGCATCCACACAAACACAATCTGTAGTTTTGCAAAACAAACATGAATATTAACTTATCTTGCCCAAACAATTTAAGTGTAACCATACCTGCCTTGCTAAAATAAAAATCTTTGTAACATCCAATAATTAGCCTTCATCATATGCATAAAGATGTTTTCATGGTTTTTTTTCTATGAGCTCCTACAGTTAAATCTGGACTGTCTGAAAAAGGTGTAAAAATCCAAAAAGCTTCCCTCTTTTCCATCCATTAATCAGGTTGAAATACCAGTATTTTCTAAATATCCAACAACCTTTGCAGTTCCCAAGTGGTTTTTTTGAGTCCCCAGCTTGCCTCACAAGCTCAGGACGTGTAGATTTGCAGACTGTTTCCCCTTAATATTCATATCCATAGAAAAGAGTGACAGGCTTGGGGAAAGACCCAGAGAATTATTCCAGACTCTTCAACTCAGATTTCATTTTGTTTCTTGATAGTCAGCACCTGACTGTAATTCATTTTGAAAAGTTTAAACAGAACCTTCTATTTTTTGCTGACTTTGGAGCAAGGGCATTTGTCTATCCCTCATTAATCTTTATGTCACTTGCAAGAAACATCATACCTTTCCCTTTTGGAATAGATCCCCCAAATAGAGGTCCAGTGCTGCAACCCTTGTCCCCATTAAGGTTTTGCTAATGACCTTACACCACTCAGAACAAAGATTATTAAACTGGGCCAGATGCTTGCTAGATGAAGAGAAGTTGAAAAGTGGCACTAAAACAGAGGGTTTCTCCTTTGACCCTCCAGTAGAGTTTAAGGCATCAGCTTTCAGTGGGAATGGCTTAACAGAAGCAGGGTGAATTTAATGATGAGTATTTTCCAAAATCCCACCTGAGCATTTGTTGGTGTTGGGTGGAACCATCAGCCAAGTGCTTCCTAGCACACTTTGAAAGATTATTGAGTCCTTTAGCTGTCCTGTAGATACAAGCTCTGGGCTTGGCAGTGTTGGTAGGCATTTACCTATTTGCTATTGCAAGAGGGTAGGAGTGCACTCAGTCTGAGGATTAACTTCCAGCCAAGGAGTAAGAACTTGTTAATATATTCCAAAAGTATCTCAAGTCCCTTTTTATCCCCTACTTGGGTTCACATAATATCATCCTCTTCACTCCTCAGGATTAAAGCTAACTGGATATGAAGGACAAGCATGAACCTTAACAGAGAACTTCTCCCAAACAAAACAGAAGTATTTCCTACATAGAACCTTCCCTTGCTGAGCCCTACCTTTGGTAATCACAGAAAGAAACTTGGAGCAAAGAGCACCCAAATCAAGGCTTGGAGATTTCATAAGAAAAGAATGAAGAAAGAATAATGACATTTAAAAAGTATTGGAAAATAAAAAGGTACAGATGATTTGCTATGGATATGTCTGAGGAATCTATGTAATATTCTAGTACTGGAGAAGAGCAATGTTATTCTTAAATCTCCAAAACCTGACAAAACATGTATAAGACAGGACTGGGTTCACAATTACTCCCGAGTGTAATATTATTAAGTTATTCCAGAGGGAACTTCACTGTAATAAAAAACGGGTTTGTTTCTCCATTTTACAAGTCTCTCTGACCTCATATGTTCAATCTGCCCTTCACACCATCATTGAGCTTGCTTATTTCTGGATAACCACTCTCTCTCACTGACACAGGAATGTTAGAGTCAACCTGACACACACAGAAATGTTTCCTATCTGTTAAGCAGTTCAGTGCCAGAGTATAACCCAGGATGTCACTGCAATGCACAGTGTCCTCTTAAAGAAAAAATACTCAAGAGATACATGTGCTAAACACTCTATAAAATGAGGGAACTAGCTATTACCAGAGTTTACTTATTCGGTACATCAACAAAAGTGGACATCTGTTCCTTCAGCAGAAAGTCAAGATAACTCAACCCATCCAAATAGTACTGGTAGGAAAGGAGGAGGTTAGGAGAAAAAAGAGTTTTTGCTAAAGCCTGAGGTTTTTTGCCAACACACTGGGGGGAATTTTGGCAAGTTAATACAGTCCCTGTTTTTAAAGGGCCCTCTAATTGAAGACATCCAGCTTTCTGGGTGTCCAGCTGCAGAAAGGGGCAGAAAGGGGCTACCGAGCGCCAGTCTGAGTTGTTGGGATGTGCAGGTGGTACTGGGGAATATTGGCCCTGGTGGTCAGGCCTTCTAGGGAGCACAGCCCCAGTGGAAAGTGCTGAGCTGCAGGGCTCCTTCTGCGAGGAGAGCAGACGGCAGAGCCGGCCGCAATCACCCTGCTGCTTGTAAAGCGCCGCGGACGGAATGCGCTACATCAGCACCCGCCGCTTCTCTTACTGAGGGGAAGAAAGTCTCCCAAGGAAAGGAGTGAATGGAATTCTGAGTGCTCTGTTACTCTGGTTAACTTCTGGGAATCTAATTATTTGAGAAGAGGTGCGCTTAGGAATCGTTCTATGTGGGTGTAAAAAAATTGGAAAAGAACACCCTGTCTCCCCTCCTCTACACCTTACCCTTAGAAAAAGAAGGCAGGTAAGGGTACATTTAACATTCACAGTCTTTTATACTACTAAGTGAAATCAGAACAAAATATGGTAATTAATCCATTGTGCATTCAAGGATTCAGGTTTGAGCAGCAGATGGGAAAAGTTGTGGATCATAACCCCATGCAATATTTGACAGAATATCAGTCAAATATAGTTCACACATCTTCATGTTTCTGTCAGTCCCTCTCATCTAAAGTTAATTTAAAGTGACAAGAACTACATTAGCACTTTTCAAAGGGTAATGCAAACTTTAGAATATTCGCCTCAAATCAATACCCATCCAGACTCCTAAATGGTCAAACTGGCAAGTTCCTGTAGGTGATTCCATTTTGCTTTTTATGCTAAATTTGCCATCTGTTTCTGGGGTTTATGCATTAACCTTTAAACAAACTGGTTCAAAAGTATGTCAGAGAAGGTGGCACCTGTTTATTCTGCATGATACTGTCATGGACACAGGCACAAAGGAGAGTGAAGACAACATGGGCAAATCTAGTTGTGCAAAGTAATAGTTTGGATCTTAGCCCGTGGGTTATTTTTGAACAACTCCTTATGCAAGCGGTGTACTTTGATGTCCTGCTTGTGAGTGGGGCACCTACTTTCATTTCACCACTGCAATAAAAGAGAGTCCAAAGAAGAGACCTCACACAGGCTCTCACAGAAAGTTTGATCTGGTGGCCCTGGTGCTCACAGCAAACTTCAGCTTTCCTGAAAAGTGCATTGTTTGATAGAAACAGTAATCTATCCCCCCTTTTTTTCAACCAAAACAGCCTTTATGAGCACATGCACATCTGCAAATGTACGTATTTTTGTGACTGACTTGGGTGTGGGAGTACAGCAAAGTCCAAATCCTCTGATCTAATGCTATTGCTGTGCTGGTTGCTTGTGCTTCTGCTCCTTGTGTTCACATTACCAAATCAGAGATCACACCCTGCAAGGCTCAGCAGAGCTCATCTCCAGGGAAGGCAAAAGCACTTCTTGGCATTCAGACTGCACACAATCCCAATATCATCCCCCTCCCCCCCAGCCCTGTTACAAATGATTTAAGGCAGGCTGTGAATGAGAAACATAAGGTAAACACTATTTAGTCTTTATTGCCTTCCGTCCCAAGCACAACTTGGCCGTGCCTCTGGAGACGTGCCCAGCTCAGCCCTTCTGGAGACACAGTCACTGGCTGGGATGTGTGTGTGTGTCTTCTGGAGAAGGTACAAAAGAGAAAGGATCACAGTGGCCAAAGGACTCCAGCTTCTGGAGTTTGCTGGGGCTGAGTCACATGTGGTGTGGAAGGAGGCACAAAGCCCACCAGCAGCGGGTGGGGTGGGGAAGGGTGGGGAGAACATTCAGTCCCTTCTCGAATTCTCCTCCTTTCTTTTCCATAAAGCAAAACCTAAGAGAACCATTTCCCTGGGAAAACTGACTCCACTTCACTTCATATCTGTTGCACAGGTTGTGCTCCAAAAGGGGTGATGAGGCAGAGCAGCAGGCCAGCCCAGGCTGTTCATCATCTGCATGCGGTATTTAGATATTACAAGATGGATAAATGGATCAAACTTAAACATTTAAACATGTGCCTGGCTCATATATGTGGCTGGGTGAGAACACAGCAGGAAAAATAGGTAACCAAAGGGTCCCCAAAGAAAATCGTTAAAATAGATCAGACACACTTTTCCTCATCACTTCAAATTTGAGGTAACTTTGCCAAACTGTAGCAAGAACTTCAGTTCTCAGGTAGGTTGTGGGTGATAGCTGGCTAAAATGCTCAACTTGAAGGAATTAGTTTACTTGTTCCAGGTGGCATAAATCTCTGCTAAAAGCCCACTGCTGCCAGCGTCTTCCCAGAGGACTGAACTGGATCCTCTTGGTGCCTCAGCTTGGAACAATCATGAAAATGCTTCACCGTGGGGACTTGCTCTGTGCAGTGATTCAACCACTAGAATAAATAAAACCTTTTCCTTTACTTCTTGACAAAAAGGCTTGACTGGGAAAAAGGTTCTTTTCTTTCATAGCCCTGACCTATGAGTATTTTTAGGTTCACATGAGGGGATTGAGTGCCAGCTGGTCCCACTCAGTGTAACCAGGGAACCTTAGTTTTTTGTATGTCCAATCATATACACCAAGGTGACACCACACAGGTTTTTTTTCAGCATAGCATTATGTTTATGCAAATGTCTATATTTAAAATAAAATAAATATTGAAGCCCACAAAGGCAGTACCTGACATGCCTCCCACCCATCTGCTTGTCCTCCTCCTGTACCTCCTTACTGCCTATAAAGCCTCTGCTAAGCAGAGGAAGAAATGAACTACTGGAATCAGGCCACATCTATTCTTCATGGCTGGACTCAATGATCTTAAAGGTCTTTTCCAACCTAAATGGTTCCATGATTCTGTGATTCTGTGCCTGCAGCACGAAGTGTCGCCAGCTGCCAGGTGCCCAGAACAGAGGAGCTCCAAGGCACGGGCACCTCGACCTCCTTTAGCCCTTGGTGGAGTTTCCAGATGAAGCACAGACATACAAACCAGTCTTACCCTCTTAGTTTTCACCCAGATGTGCTCTGGCAGAGGCTGCTTGCTCCTCTGGGCTGGCCAAGGGCTGTCTGCCACTCACAGGCTTTGGAAAAACTGTTGTATGCTGCAACTGCTCCCCAGGAGACTGGGAGGATGGCCAGGAATAAAAGGAATCTCCTGCAAGAATCCAGGAGCCAGCCTACACCTGAAACCTCAGGAAGACTTGGGAAAAAAATCCCTGGTGCTGCTGCCAGACTTAAACAAGGCAAGCAAAGGACTGACTATTCAATGTTGGGGTTCATGGGGACCTTCACTTCTGCCTCCTTCTTCTGCATCCACTCTTTGTGCCCCAGACCTCCATTTGGTCACTGAAGCCAACACTGGAAATCAGACATTAGGAGTTATAAATCTGTCATTGTCCCTCTCATGTCTCTTCCACAGGCAAGAATTTAGTGATAGACATGTTAGAAATGAGGAGAACATCCCAGTTTGGGGGTTAAACACCACTTTTCATTGCATTCAGTTATTTGTGCTATTTTTCTATTCTATTCTTGACATCAGAACTATAGTTATCTGTAAAGCAAGAGCAGAATTATTCTTCTTTTCCCTTCTGTAGGGAAATTATTTGTATTTTCTGCAAGACACTGCCTCCTTTTGAGGAATGCACTGAAAACAGTTGCACAAAATGCTAGGGAAAACTGTGCTCGCATTTTTTCTGCAGCCATCTCTTTCCTAAGACACATGAAATCAGTGAAAATCTCTGTGTTCTCCCTGCCCTACATTCTCTATGCAATTTCTGAAACTTTTAACGCCTGCTGAGAGAACCACACCGCAGGAGGAAAGCACATCATCCTGGGAAGACTGGTATTGCCAGCAGGGCTGGCAGCAGAGCTGCAGAGCCGTCCGAGTAGGTCAGCCCCTGGAGCGGGAGCCAGGAGCTCCTCCAGCCTCCGAGGCTGCCCAGGAATGGAGCTGGCACACTCCCTCCTCTCAAGCAGACCACGGCAGCAATTAATTGCATAGTAATGCAAGGATGCAATTAGAGCCTGGCCAAACACAACCTACCCCCTCTCGGGGCCTCCGAATTTGGAACATTTTCATTCAGCAGCTCACCCAGACACGCTGGCGAGAGTTGATCTCAGAGGAGTATCTGACACCCTTGTCAGCAGCACCCTGCTCCCATCCTCTTCCTCAGTGGGTGAGAGGAGCTGGATGCTGATGCTCTGAGCAGGCACTTGGATATCTTCCCACTTTGTTTTGCCCATGTGCTTGCTCGGGGTTGTTTTCCTGACAACCCAGCAATTTTCATCTTTCTTCCAGGAGGCCTTTTAGTCAGTGTAACTCCCTGAGTTTATCCTTCAACATGCTATATTTCAATTATGCCACTTACAAAGAGTGCAAACTACTTACACATAATTTGTTTGTCTCTTCTGCCTGTGCTCTCTCCTTGTTTTTGTCCTCAATCAGTGAACTACCCAGACCAGGGCTGTTGTCTGTGGTTGTTTGGAAATAAGCCGAGCGCATAAAGTCTTACAATTCCGGGTCCATCATCTCCCCTTCCCCCCACCTCACCACAAATGGACTCTATTACTAATCATAACTCACAGCCAACATCTCTTTGGTTTTAGGGAGGAAGAGATTTTCAGCCTCAGGCAAAAGACATCCAGTCTGATCATGAGAGATGCTGAAAGCTACGGGGGTTGCTGGCTCATAGTATCACTGAGGATATAGTCCTTGGGGAACAACTTCCCTGCTCATCTAAGTTTTCTTTCATCCAAAATTCAGGCCTGCCCTGTCCCAGTTAGCTGAGTAAAATCTTTACAAGAAAAGAATGGATTTGGGTGCCTCTTGGTGGTTTATTTTTGGGTGCTGAGCACAGTGGAGGGACCTGCTTTGCAGAGATGGCTGAGCAACTTACCTTCTGAAAAAGAAATCTCCTTACAACATCCCAAGCAGAGGGCCCTGTAGTGCAGGAATCTGAAATGTCAGGGCACTTTTGAAAATGGCCATAAAACTGCTCAGAATAAAAAATAATGGGAAAATTTTGAACTCTTCATCAGATATGGAATTAGGTTTCACCTTCTATGCTACAGAAACCCTTTTATTTTCATATCTTGTAGCATTTAAAAATATTGAAGAAAGACAATAAACATTAGAAAGCAAAGTTTTACTTTGGCTGAGGCAGAGGTCTGCTACCTATACTCTGCTACCCTGTCTACTGCTTCCCTTTAAAGCCAGTGGAGGAAGCTCTCCCAGCACACTAAATCCATGTGTTTGTGTACTGTTTGCACCTATATTTATATTCTCTTAATTACTTTGTATCCCATACAGTTTTAAAAACTTCTCTTTTAGTAACAAAGCTTTCCAGCTCACTTTTGTCTTTTTTTTAAAAATAAACAACTTAAAAGAAGGCAAGATCAGAGGATTAAGTAAATTAATGAGAAAGATACTTAAAAGGCTTTCAAAGTCTCCTTCTTGCAACACTGGTATGTAGATTTCTTAAATAAGTAATCATGAGTTCGCAACTCAAATTAGCACCACCATGCATGTTAGGGAGGTCTGGCTCAGGAGGTACAAAATTTGGACCCCTCTCTGTAAAGGAGACAAACCAGGTTTGGTTCCATTTTCTTTCCTCCTTTCAGTGCGTTCTCCCCTCAGTAGCTGGCGATGGCTTTCAGCGTGGCAGGCGTGCTCCGGGTTATGCAGAGAGCGGGAAGTTGCGCATCTTTATGCAGGAGGTGTAGCCAGCACAGGACAGCATCGTGCTCAGCTGTGGGGAAAGGTGGGAAGAGCTCGGTCTCTGCAGCAGCTGGCAGGTGCCCGTGTGCTGCTCTGCAGGCACTGAGGGATGGGGAGACGGGGAGGGGATGCTCGAGCTAGAAAGAAACTGAAAACACAGATAGACATAACTGAGGCCGAGCTTTGAAAGACAAACCATAAAGGCTACAGACGGATGTCTTAGCCAGGAGGCACGGAAAAGTATGAAAGGAAGAAGCAATTAGGAGTATTTGTCATAAGAAGCATTAGGGAAGAGAACAATTTTGACAACTTAACCTGTGGCATGTAGGCAACTTGCAGCTTGCTGTCACTGAAGCTGAGGTGCAAGAGTTGGCGTTTTACAAAACCCCCAACTTTTTCCTAGTTCACTCAAGGGCCTGTTTAAATTCCTGGAGAATACAGAACCTCTGCACTCTGCACTGCAGCACCTCCTCTCCTTCACTTTCTGCTGGGTGAAAACACTCCTAGAGGAGGAGAGACTGAGCACAAAACACGAGCCCTCCAGCAGCACCCTCCACAAACCACAGCCACAGCAAAGCAGAGGGACCAAGGGGTCTGCATTGCAATTCCACCTTGGACACATAAATACAAATACAAAAATATAAATATTGTTCTCCTCTCAACAAGTAAATCAAACTGTAAGGCTGGATGAGAGGTAAGAGTATGCAATATTCTATCCTCCCCTGATTAGCACAGGAACCTGTGCCTCTCATCAATGGCATCCAGACCTCTTCCGCTTCCCCCTCTAGATTAATCCTGATGCTGCTCATCCCTGTCCTTCTTGACAGGGCACTGGCAGGGCATGTCCCCAGTCTGATTTTGAGAATCTTGCCCATGTATCCTTGCTGCCTTGAGCAGGCATCTCAGCTCACTGAGCTCCCAGGATAAGACTAAAGTTGTGTGGGATAAGTCTGGGCCTGGGTGATGAGGTTCAGTGTCCCTTTTTATCCATCAGCAGAGTTATGCAAGCTCCCAGCATCTCCCCTGATTTTGGCTGTGTGAATCCTGGACTCCTGAAAAATCAGTGCAAAAAGACCTAATTTTTCAAGTTGGTGTCTTATAGAAGTTTGGAGTAACACCCCTGTTTGGGCCAATGGAAACACCTGAGGGCACAGGAGATGGCCTCATCTCCCCAAGCCCAAGGGCCAACAAAGGGCCACAATTTTAACAAAATATTTAGTAGCATTTAGGAATTCACTTATCTAAGATTTCTTAGAAGGGTAAAAATAAAATTCCCCAAAATATTGTTGAAAAGGTGTAAAATAAGATTAATAGTGAAGTAAGTGAGTGTGTGTGGGGGTATGTGTGTATAAGCATGCTAGAGAATTCTTTTATCTCATTGAAAGACATTTGATACTTATTAAAAGATTATTGCTTTAAGGCATATTTTGATTTTCTGCCTAAGACTGTGGAGAGTCTTGCTACTGAGATAATAACAAAGAAACCTTAAACATGAAAAAAAATACCCACATGAAAGATAATATGTTCCTTATTAGTAGTGGTATCATTTTCGGTGGGATCGCTTCTCTCCAAATATAACAGAAGTTTAAAAGTAAAAGCCCATTTCCAGTAAAAAGAGACACCACACAGTAGTTTGAACTTTTTTTATTTTTGTATTCAAAACTGCTGGTGTGTGATACTTCATTAAGCAATTATCATGACTATTTACTTCAAAAATGTATTTACAGTTTCAAGATCTGTGCTAAGGAGAATACAACCAAATGTGTATCAAGACAGAGAGAGTTAGACAAATCTATTAGACATGCCCCAACAATGCTTTTAAAACTACACTTTTTTTCTGTTCCTAGATGAAAGCATTTTGGGGAGTCTAAAAGCAATCATGTGCAATTTTGGAATGATTGAAACCTTTCGGAAACTTGACTACGCATTTGATGTATTTTTTACATATATATATATATTTTAATGTATGTTTTCACTTTTTTTATTTCTACTCTCTCTTTACAGCACCTTTCTGCCTTCAGACCCTGCAGAAAGCTGGAGAGTTGAGCCCAGTGTGGTAGAAGAATATTTCAGTCAATGAGATGACATAGCTGCAAATATAAGCTCCTTGTAGCTGCAAAACTGTTAGTTTAGAGGAGTAATTTAAATTTTATTGAAGTTAATTAAAGTTCATTTGAATTGATCTAGGTGCAGAAGATGATAACCTACTTCATGGGAAAGGAAAACAATTATGGCACATAAAGATAAATAAACAGCATGGAAGTAAAAGACCATCCCAAATTTACAGACCCTTCCTAGTTTACAATGTACTGAAGTATAAATACCACATTAATAACCTCCTGAGCAGGGAGGCACTTGAAATACATGCCTGATTAGTGAAATGGCACATAAAATTCATTCCTCATGAAGATGTGCTAATATTTTATTTACTCAGGAGCATTTACAAATTAATATTTAGACAGATATTTTCTGCATTTTGACTTACACTTATTTCAACAACATCCATCACTAGAAAACTGTGCTGCCTGCCTGAACATGTATATACTCATTTGTATGAACATCGAGGAGCACATAATGTGGAACATATTTAGAAGAAGAAAAATACATAAATAAATAAATATGTGATTTTCTTTTTTCCTCACAGAACAGAAAAGTTAAGGGATTACTGAGTGAAGCAAGAAGTGCTTTGGCATTAGAGGAAAACTGCAGATCAAGAGAATATTAATTTTAACAGCAAAATAAAATATCTTTTACATTCAGTACTTCCTTTGTTTCATTCAGGACAGTAGGCATTAGAAAAGGGACACAGCCCCAGGAATGTAGCAACCCAAACCCCATTAAACATGCATGGGGAAGATTTCCAGCCTGCTGTGCAGGGAGTTACATGCCCAGGCTCTGTTAACAACAGTAATTGTGCATATAATTTCCTGTGCGTTGCTCTGAAAATTCACCCTACAGACTTTAGCTCCATGTCAAGTAACTCAGCAGCCATTTATTATAGTCTGAGGGTGGAAACCAGAACTTTGAGACTGCAGAAAAGCAGTGGTCATCTTTGCTCCCTTTCCTTTCCACACTTTTCCCAATCTCCATCAACAGAGGGGAAGGTCCAAGGACCAGCTCCTCAGAAAAAGCAGGAGAGCACCTCCAAAGGATGCAGCATATCCTGTGTGGGGATGGCTCCCTGTCCCTGGCCTGGGCTCTGCTGGTCTCCTGATGGTCCTCGTTGGGGTCAGCAGGTGTCTGGCTGTGTGCAGACCTCTTTGGACCCGGCTTTCCCCTCTGGAAGCCTTGCAGACACCTGAACCTGGAGGGGATAGTGCAGGTGTGGGTGGCCAAGGAGGAAAGGCACAGCTGCAGGGTGGTGCAGAGTTAACACCCACAGGGGCCCAGAAGGAGGCACAGGTGGCAGGAACAAATAAACTCTCCTAAAGTGATGAACTGAAGGTGCTTCAGTAGCGGGTTTGAATCGGGCTATTAAAATCACGAGTGGCTGACCCCAGAGCAGGGAATGGTGCTGAGGTCCTCACAGGGTCTCTGGGTAGGGGAATTGCTAAGAAAAGGCACCAGGACAAAAGGTACAAGTGAAGCTCTGAGAGGAAAAGTTTGCAGTAGGAAACCCAGCTGACGGTGCCCTGATACCAGGCACTACTGTGAGACATGCCAAGCACCCACAGCTGCCCTGAAAGCTCAGAATTTTATGGGATCAAACCAAAGAATAACTGAAATAAAAGCTTTCTGTCCTGGAAAATCAGTAAAATGCCAAGCTGCCTTCCCTGGCAGAGAAGCAATTAAAAGTTTGGCTCTATCTGCTCACAGAAGAGTGAAAGCTGAAAGTAAAATGGAAGCTACATCTGAGGACACTGCAGAATCAGGGCAAGCCATGAGGGTAATTTGCTGTAAGAGACCACTGGGCTCCAGAAGATCTTACAGTGAATTATGTTGAATAAGATCACCCCTCATTTGGTCCTCTGCACTTGGATACTAATTAAAAAAGTATGCAAATTTCTCATCCACTAAAGTTTGTATATACTCAAGCATCCAAACTACCACCCTGACTATGAAACAAGAGTCCCACCTTCTCCTCCACTCTCCTCACCAAACTACCCCCTCAGCACCAGGAGGAAAGGACAAGAGGAAGAAGCAGGACAAAACCAAGATGTTCTTGACACAGTGTGCCCACAAGGTTGGGCAGTGATGCACTAATGAATAAGGTCCCCTAGGGAACAGTCCCACATCAGTAGGTGGAACAGCTGATCTAACAGTTTTCTTCCATATCTGAATTCTATAAAGGTGTAACTTGCAGCAGGGAGCATGTGATCACTCTTTGAATAAGCAGTGGGAGGGGAAAGGATATGTTTAATGGCCAGAATTAGTTTCCTTACACTGGTTTCCTGAGCCATTGTGCAGAATATGCAGCCTAAGAGTAGTGTGAAACTTTTTTTTTTTTTTTTGATTTTGAAACGGGTACACATCAAATACACCCCTCCCCCAGACACAAGAAAATTCTCGCCACATGCTTCTGTCCTCCAGACTTACACAGCATTTTATTGTATGGAACACATCAAAAGGGTTTGGTTCCCTTGTAAAAGTTTTACAGGAAAATCATTGAAGAGCAGTGTAACTTTTTCTTTTTTTTTCAAATTCAAAACTAGAACCAATATTCTGGATTCCCACACTTTGGTGTGGACTCAGAGAAAGCTGTGCTTTTCTGTACTGTAGAGCAGAAATACAGACCCTGTATAATTAGAATTGCAGTCATGGCCTGTGGGATCTAGTGATTTGGACATATTTTATTTAACCAGCTTAGTAAAAGGTAATATTCAGCAGCTGTGATCTATAGCAGAATTACAATTTTCAGGGTCAAGGAGGGATTTTGATATTAGGAGGTTGGGCAGAATTGCTGTAAAATCTCATGAGCTGTCGTTAAAAATAAATGAGAAAATAGGTTATCCAAGAGTCATTGTAAGGGAAAAATCAATAGGCAGTGTCTATTCACTTGGGCTATCAAAATCCTTGAAATTTGAACAAAAGTTTCACGTTTAGTGTGCTGTAGGTTTTGAAATGTAAGTGGTGAATGCTCTGTGGGTACAAATTCATTGTGCTGTGCATTCAAACAAGGAGAAACCCTTCTGAAGTTCTGGAGTTCTCTATTAAGACAGAACAGTTCCTTCGTCACCAAGTCAGACATGTAAAACAGTTGCCAGCAAAACTTCAGAAGCAATTTTAGCTAACTGGTGACAAACTCTCTCTTGGAAATACCACATTTCTTCATCTCACCTTGCTCCTCTGGGGTTCCCTCCCACGTCTGGCTCCCAGTGGATGCAGGGAGGGGCTGCAGCCCCGGAGCCCGGGCAACTTTGTGCGAGCGCACGCGCCCGGTGCGGAACGGCGACGGCGGAGTTTGGGAGAGAGCATTATTGATAATTTGGAGCAGTACACATAATTGATATGGAAAGGGAGTATCATCCTCATTCAGAAACAATTAACTTCCCCCTCCAACACAGCAGTTCAAAGAAGACTCTGCCTTTTAAATATGAATGAGCAGAATTTCAAAATATGCAACTATTAGCTATTACAATGTACACATGGAGTAGGATTTTTTTTTTTTTTTTAATATTCTTGTGGCTACCGAATTTAAGTGTGATGTGGGTGCAGATATGCAGGAGCCCAAGTCATGGACTACAATCAGTTAGAAGTGGGGAGGGGAAAATGAGAGGTTCACACTGCTCTTGGATTGTATTATTTTATTTGAACCACAGCCTGATACAACCCAAAAGTCCAGTTAATTCTTGGTTCAAGACAGACGACTGAGACTTAACAGAACATACAGGAATCAGCAGAAAACACTCATTGCAAATGGACATCCAAAAAGATAACCTTTCCCCAAAGCTCAACAACGCTGAGGAATTCAACAGACTCTTCTGCAGCAGCCCAATGAAGATTTGTACATTGTTAATTTGATTGCAGAAGGTGCATGTTAAATAGAAAAGAACTGAGTTTGTCACTGTCATCTGAATCCATTCAGTCAGTGCAACAAAGGTATATTTAACTAAAATATGAAACAGACTTGCTAACATCGCATTATTTTCTCAGGCTTACAAAGTTAAAAAAAAAATTAAACTGAATATAAATGACTTTGAGCATTTTTTATGACACCCACAGCCTAAGTGATCCAGATAATGTAATCTAACCATCATTAGAAACCATGAAATTACAATTCCTCCGGGATGGATATTTATCTCTCTGTTACATACAGAAAGGCGATTAATTAGTAGCTCTTTCAGTGTTTAACATTACTGTGTACGGAGGCTGATTAAAATCTAACTATAGAACAGCTATGATAGCTAACACGTAATCTGGGGAAAGTTTAGCTGGGGAATGAAGAAGCACCTTAAAAAGAAAACTTAAAAAAAATGTACTCTTAGAAGTAGGTAGCTTCAAAGCCAAAACACAGGCTTCCTTCTAATTTCTATTACACACAGCAATCATGACAATTACTGAGATTTCAAAAACCTCAATATTCAAAACAACTAAACCCACGTCAAATATTTTTGCAAAGTGGTACAATTCACAGAATACCCTTTTGTTTTTGAGAAAAGTGTAGAGAACATAGTCATGACGGGAATCACATTGTCTTGAATGGCTTATTCTGAAATTTAAATGGGAGTGTTTGCCAGGGTGTGTCTGTGTATGTCCTGTATGGACAGCACAGCATGCACACAATGTGTGGGCTGAATTCATATTTCTGGTGTAATTCCACTGGCTCTTGTGGAATGCACCAAAGATGTGTCAATGTGTGTGTGCAGACAGTTTCCTTCAGGATCTCACAGGGGACAAGAGGATATGGATAATTTCACTTTGGGAGGAATAAACAGAGGCAACTTTAGCAGGTTTGCTTCCCAGAGCATTCCTTTTGTGAATAAAAATACTGGAGGAATTTCATGCAAGGGCAGATGAAAAATCCCAGTTCACTAGTTTTTATTTTGAAAATTTCTTACTTTGGCGTCACTGTACGTAGGTATGGGAACTAAAAGGTTTGGGCTGATTGAGAAGAGGGAAGAGGCTTTAAAAGCAAATGAGAACAGTTCGGCAAAAACTTCAAGGTAACCCTGGTTACATTTAATTTTTTGAAACTATCAGCTGAGACCACAAGTCAGTATTGGATACAGGTTATACTTTAGTGAGGACACAGAGAAAGAAACTGGAAGTACCTTTAAAATGTAGTGTAAAGAAAGGACACTTTACCACCCCCACAGCCCCCAAGTTCAGGTCCAAAATAACTGAGCCACTGATTCCTAATCCTCTCCATTGCATCAAGTATTGTGTAGATGCTGCTCTCTTCTGGCTGCCTATACAAATTTTAATATGCAAAATGTTAATAAAAAGTGAAATAAAAGGCTGAGAACAATCAGAGATGGCCTCAAGTGCTGAGAGCAGTGGAGGCACCTCCAAGGCTTTGCTGGGGAGAGGTGACCTATAACCAGTCACCTCCTGGTTCTGATCCTACACCATATGGGCCATGACCTCCTTCAAAATTTTCCTCCTCTCTTCCTGAAGACCTCACTCATGATGACCCACATTCATATTTGGAGACAAGGGGAAGGCACACTTATTTTCCAGGAGAAAAATAAGATGAAGATAGACAGCACTGTCCACTGTAGGCAAACCAGGCAGGGCAAGGGACATAGTTGTGATGCCATGGGGAGGTGTGAGTTTGGCCATCTCACACCTCATGACAACCTGAGTATCAACAGCTCAATTTTGTATTCTTTGTATTCTTACAGAAAACAAGGACAACTGAAACCCAGCGAGAAGGTTTTTAAAAAAAAAAAAAAAATCAAAAAACTTCTAAACCCTCAAGTGACCTTTGCATCAGGACAAGGATCTTCGAGCCCACCCAGCATAACCAAGCTGCCAAACCAAGTGTATCAGAGGTCACACAACCCCTCCAGAGAGAGAGAGGAGGAACAAGATTCCTTTGAATAGGCTGGAGGTAGGAAATAAGAGGTCATCATGGCATCCTATTACTCCAGTGTGGGACACAACAGGGTAGGACATTACTGGAGTCCAAGAGGACCCCAGGATGGTTGACTTCTTTCTACCCTCTATTCCACACTACAGACGTGTCCCTGTCAGGCACCTCTGGCCACCCTCTCTGCAGATTTCCTCAGGCAGATCTACTGGGTCAATCCTGTGCTTCAGAGAGGTGCCACACCCTGCTCCATCCATCTGGTGTGCCCGTGTGGTAACATCAGGTAACCATTGCCTGAGAAAGAAAGGGCTGCTCTGAGGAGAGGTGACACCTGTGGGTAGTGTGAGTTCAGGCTGTCCAACAGCACCCAAGACACCAGTCCAAGCTGCAGGACAGCTCAGGCACTGTGTGCAAGCCAAAACATCTCATCCTGCAGACAGAGGAAATAACCAACCCTGATCTAAACCCACACTAATTCGTTGTCCTCCTTAAGGTTCTTAAAGGATCAAATTAATCTCCAACTCAAGTGATACCTGGCTATGTCCTGTGTCCCTGGAGCCCTGCTGACACACGGCTGGGGCTGAAGCCTTGTGAAGGTGAGAAGAGCTGTCTCTGTGAGAGACCAGCTGCTTTTGGTGGCTGGGGACGTGCACTCTGTGCCACGTGTTTGTGTGACACTGGCTTGCTCCCGCGGTGGGAAGGAGAGGAAGCACAGTCCTCACAGCATCCAGGGCACTCGCAGGGATATCTGTTACAATTCATTAAGTAGTGCTCTAAGAAGTTACAATAATAACATTTCAACAGAGTTTCCAGAGGGAGTCTCAGAAACTACAGGAAAAGCTGACAAGTTTCAATCCATTTATCAAAGCACTCCAAGACAGATGAAACAGCAGAGCTGCTTAGTGAGAAATGTCTCTCTTTCTGGGTGTCCAGAGCATTTCAGTAAATAAAAAGCTCTTTAAAAATAAGTCAATACAATGGAATCCCTTTTGCCTTTTGCCAGCGCTTGTATTACACTTACACCCAAATGACCCTCCTACCTATAATACTGCAGCATTTACATGCACATCAAATGGGTGCTTTTCACTTACATAATACATTTAATCTGGGGATTACAGAGCACATTATATATTAAACATTACACCACCTCGTGAGGTAAGTTAGCATTAATGAAAATGTGGTGGGTAAACTGAGGCACGGGGCAGCTTTATTACCTGCCTGTGGTCCACAGGCAATCAGTGAAAAAGTCATTAAGATGCTGTTCAAACAGCAGACACACATATGCACCTACTTGTATAGGTAAAATAGACTGATCCACGTGTTCTAAAGCAACTTCAGCTGCTCATCTGGAGAAAGTCAGGTCTTGATTTTCTGAGGGCAGGAGAACAAAAGGCAAATAGGAAAAGAAAAAAAAGAACAGAAAGCAAATATTTGCTGTTAGAAATATATTTTTTTTTGTATGTCAAACTGCTTACACAAAACAAGAGGCATCCGAGACTGAAGGACACTTCAGATGCTGGTCTCCAATAATTTGATTTTCTGAGTAAAGATTTTTCTAGACCTGCAACAGGGGTTTTGTTAGGTTTTTGTTCAATAATGTTGGTTTATATTTAGCTTTCGTATAGCACAGAAAAAAAAATCTTTGGTTAAGATCTTTGAGCCAAGCATCTAGGATGAAATTTTCAAAAGCACTCAACAGTGGCTTTTGAAAATAGAATTAGGCTAGTTGCTGAGACAAGCTTTGAAAGCCACCCCCTACCTCCTTTAGCATTTCAACTGAGAGCTGATTGCCCCGGTGATGGTACTGTTCCCTGTTTCAGTCTCCCCATCTCATGGCCTTCACCAGGATTGCTGAGGCAAGTTGGATTTAACGCCAGGAAAGCAGGCAGGAGACAGGCAACGTGGGAGCCTGTGGTCATGACCTCCCCAGCAGGTCTGCTGCCCCAGAGTGGTGTAGCTGGACACAGGGATGCTCCCTGGGTGGCTCCCACTTTCCAGCCAGCCTTTGTTCTCTTTGTGGGAGCCCTGGCTAATAGAGGTGTACACCCTTCCCCTGATGGGTAGGTGAGGCTATAATTACCTCGGTAATAAGGTCTGATTCTTCCCTGCTCTGCACCTCCTCGCTGGCCAGGAATACTTGTCTAAAGTGGGTGCAAAATGCTACCAGATCAGAAAGATGGCATTTTACATCAATGGAAATGACCAGGTGTAAGGAACAAAGGCCTACATAACAATGCTCTCAACTCTGTTGTCCTTTAATTAAGTAGATCCTCCAGCAATGACACTAATGAGGCCTTGTTTCCTCAGGGTTGGATTCTCTAGTATCTAAATGGGATGTGAGCTTTTCCTGGGGAGAGAAGCATTTATAATTTCTCCCTCCCAGGTAGTGTCCAATTTGGGTGGATGTCATGCTGCAGTCTCTCTTGGTGAGGATGCCAGTGGGACATCTCTCCTCTTGGCTGCTCATTTTCCTGAAACCAAAAGAAATTTTTGAGAGCTCTGCTCTTCTAATACATTTGGCTGAATTTGGTCAAAGGCTCCAACTTGGCAGGGGATAGGAAGGCAAATTCATCAAATGAGACAGTGCAAAGACATAAGCCTTGTTTCTTCTAAGAATAGAAGATGAAATATTATTTTTTATTTAAAAGCAAGTTTTCTAGTGGTGTGTTAAACTCATAGAGTATTTTTTGCTGCCTTGGAAGATATGCCTGGATGCAACTCCTGCAAGCAGTATCAACAAAAGGAGTATGTACAGACAAATACATTCAGGCAGGACATGCAGCTCAGGCAACAGGCAATGTTACTTAGCTGGCTACAGAAGAGAACTGGAAACTTCATTAAATCCACAGAAGCAGCAATCATGTTCACTGGGGACAGAGCTGACCGACAAGGTCATGGGTCTGAATGGAGAAAGCAACTGAACAAAGGAGCAGCAGTAGAAGGTTTTCTTTGGGTTTGGTCCAGGAGAGCAGTCACAACATGGCAGCCAGCAGGATGCATGCACCATAACACTGGCAATGCAGGCTTGGCAGCCTGCTCCAGACCTCTCTGGCCACAGGACAGCAGGGACAGCCCCTTTCCTGTACAGAGTTTAATGACTCAGAACCACTTAAGGCCCTCGAAAACGTGTAAATCTCCTACTTTCCAACACTCCTCTCTGGCAGGACAGACATCCAGCCAATGCCTTCACTTCACAAACTCCTGAACATCCCATCAATGAACAGGCACCGGCCTTGTGAGAAACCTGACACTGGCTTGCAGGGTCCACATCCTTCATCAGTTATGCCACCACAACCACCACTTAGTATCTCTTCTTCTGATAAAGCCAAAACACTGAGGGAACATCCAGGCTGCACTGCCATAACTGCAGGATAAATCTGCAGCAGTTCCCCAAAACACCACAGTGCCTGGCTGGTGGAAATGTACCAGCTCCTCACACTTAACCTACCCCACATTTGTAGGTTATCTAGAATTTTTACCAAATTATTGTTGCCTGGGGAAAAGCAGACTATTCCCAAATCCACTCTGGGGATGCATCTCCAACTGCAGATACCATTTTACTTACACTTGTGCACAACACTCTCCCAAGCAGGTTTTCCAACCTGGAGAGGTAATCATATCTGTATGTTAGTGGGAGACAGAGAGCTGCACAGAGCGAGGGCTGGGAGCTCCCCCTCTCTGTGTCTGTCCCTTGTCTGTTGAACTTGTCTGGTGTGAGATGGAGACAGAAGCAACAGCTCCCAACAGTACCGACCTGTTACAGCCATACCTTCAGGAAAAGTCCAAGGAACTACCAGTGGACCTTCCTGAGCAGCGGATCAATACAGAGCTTCATATCAGCTGCGCCGTTATTCACGCCAAAGGCGGTTGTTTGGATGAAGGGATGAAGAGTGCACAAGTTCACGGGTTCTCAGTGTAGAGCTCTCTTTCCACCCCCCCTCCTGTAGATGCCTTCATTATTTATGCGTGACAAATAAAAGCAAGGAAGATGTTAAAGTGTTACTCAACGGGCACCTCTGCTTCCAACACGCACAGGCCAGGACTGTGCACCCAGGCCAGGCTGTGGGCACGGTGAGGAGCTGATGTGCCACTGCTTAACATGCACGAAAAACCCACTGCCAGGCAGCAGTCAATGAAATATTCACCTGCTACAAGCCTCTTTCCCCACGTGACTCCAGAAGTGACAAATTATCCCAAGGAGGTGCAAGGGAGCGTCGTTGACTTGGGTGGATTTGCTCGGCAGCATCCTGCGATACGTCAGCGCACCTCGCTCGCCATTTCTGCCGTCATCCCTGCCCAGGGACCCACCGAATGCAAACTGCATTCAGATGGATTGAATAAGAAAAGATCAAAGACTGACTATTATAAAGCAAAGGGAGCCTAACACGTACCCTGCCTTTGACTGTTTCTTTTTTTACCACCTTAAAATTCTCCTGAAGCTTCTCCTTCCATAAGAGGATTATTTACAACCAACAACTGCAACTACATAGAGAAAATATACTTGGAGATAAATACTTTTTTTCCCTATAAAAAGTAACAGTTATTTTTATCTGTTTCAAAACAAAATCTTCTCATGGTTT